>PQWD01007294.1:0-97500 GCA_019425675.1 Leucinodes orbonalis | reverse complement strand
CACAAATTAATTTAATCACCTAGAACAGACAAATTGGAGCTTTTTATTTTGTTCTAAAACAAAATGTCTCATGTTATTAATCCATGTAATACCTATTCTCATTATTATCAATTAGATTTAAATCCAAAACAACTCACTCATCAAATGTATACTGTAGATATTTTATGAACTTATATAACTACTTTTACTTTTTAATTTTACTTCTTATTAGTACTTTTTTTAGACACTCTACTGTAAAAAAAATTAGTTATCCTTTGTTTTATAGCTAATATAATTAGGTCCCCAGGAAATTTATTTATCAACCTATATTTACATTCTTGTTAAGGTAAGTAATTTTTTCATAAGAGAATACAGTACAAATTTATTGATGATAAAATAAAACTTGTGTCAGTAAATAAAGAGAAAACAGAAAGATGATAACATGCTATGAACTGATAACCTTTCCTTTACTGATAAATCAGAAATCATAACATATATTTGTTTATGTAAGCAGTATGATTCCTGATATAAGTATTTTTAATGTGTCAATAAAATTATGAACATATGTATTTTTTTATGTACAATAGATGCCTTATGTAAGAACATGAACTTAATTTAACTAGCCATATTTTTAATTTAAGTCTTTAAATACACTGGTTTACTAAACTTAATGATGACAGTCTTAATTTTCATAAATATATTCATGTAAATTTAGGTTCATAATTATGGTTAAAATGTTTCTTCAGCTCTGAGATATATAAAACAAGGAAAGCATTAACACTCTTTAATATATAATAACAATAAATAAGACACATGTTTGCATAAACATGAATTTCAACAACCCCTTATTTGGAATAAACTCATTCAAACACAATGAAATCTTATTCAAGAGAACGACTACCAAATATTTTTAAAGGCCCTTTTAATTAATGGTTGATTGGAACCTAGCCACATGTTGCAAATGAGTAATTTAGGGGTGACACCCCTACCTCTAAGACGATCTTTTAACACCGTATTACACAAAACAATCGATGAAGTAATTTTCTAATAGGCGATTCATATGAATATACCAAGAGGATTTACTACTCACATACCATATAAAAGACTTTTGATTTGATTACACATCTACGTTTATAATAATAAGTTAAGTCTACTTATAAGAATAATACTTACATGATTTTAGAATCCGCAGAATCAGGCGCACCTGGACTTTGATGGCATATAATTGTTTTATTTACATATATCGTGTTGAAGAGCGCAAGTTTAACGTAATAAACTATCTTGTTAACAACGGAAACTTTCGATTAAACTGAAGAATTTTCGAGGTACTTAGATAAAAAGTCTGAGCAAACCGGAACAGGGTCTATACATGATCAATAATAAATCTCCTGAAGCAATAAAAACGTGAGAACTTCGGTTTCGTACTGCGATTAAAATACGGTGTGCTAGTATTTGTAACGAATGTAACTCCTTCACTTAATAAAAACCACAACTTTATTCATCACTAATAAACTTCAAAAGATGATGCTTATTGCAGAATGCAGTGCGAATCTGATAAAAAACTAAATAAAGGCGTTTACTGCTATGCGCATCTGCCAATTTTTTACGCTTCAAAACAAACTTGACAGTTGACAGGGCCATCTTTTTTTTATTCGTTCCATTTTGAACAGGCTAAGATCATACACAATACTACATCGTCGTTCGTACAATTATACAATAGGCATGATGACTGGGTCCTGAAATCGTTAGAACTATTTTATATTATTTCAAATCTGGGTTAAGTATAACGATGTGCTTACTCTCAGCTCGAAAACTCATGTTTTAGGAATTTTATTAGTCTTCAAAGTTAGATGGGCAAGTCCATTTTTAAAGTACATTAGTTGTCAAAAATTTGTAAACAAAAGGATAATACATACAATTTAAAGCAACTTTTGCTATGAAACCTATAGTTGTAGTACAAAATTCACAAACTATGCGTACTAATTACTGATGCGTGACGTCATAAAAAGGTAGCCAAATGTATGAAGCGTTTTTGGGAAAGTCCATTAATGTGTTTTTAGAATTGGAAAATCTCTGTGAGTTTTAATGTTAACGGAGTAATTTTTAACCAATGTTTCTATTATTATGCGGTCCATCGATAAAATAACAGATAAAATAATTGTGATCATCCCTATTATTTTTTTGTTTAATTGATGGAGAACGAGTGATGAATATGATGATAATGATGATGATTTTTATGATACATGAAAATCCCTTCTTGAGGGAACTCAAAACAATTCAGTGACCGTTGCGTAGGTGAGCGCAATGAGCAAATTCTATGCTACAGATATGTAAATACTAGGGGCTACTAGGGAGTGGACTCGATACTGAGTCGTCTACCTACCTTACACTCCGCAGTGCCACTTATGTGTTATGCACTTTTGTGTTTCGAGATGAGGGCACTGTAGCTTGTGAAATTGCTGGGCATAAGAGACCTAACATCTGTCGTCTCCAATGTTGAGTGCAGTGCGGCATTGATGTAGGATAATAGCTGTCTATCAGTAGTTGGTCTCCTTCAATGCCACCCTGTCGTGGTTAGGCGTATCACTTACCATATGGTGAGCGTCTGTACACTTATAACATACAGGTATATATTGCTATCTCTCTGAATGTCCAATCTTTATAATAATACCCTAGATGATAATACACTTCCCAACTTTTTAAGACATTGAGAATAAAAATAATGCTGTAATAAAATGAAATCTAGGCAGCTTTTAACCATAGCTTTTACCACTGTTACTTTGGAAACATTTGCAAAAATGAAACTAAATAAGCGATTAAGGTTTCCAAGTTGAGTTGAGTAGCGTGTTTGGTGAATAAATAGTAACTCTCCCGACAGATGAAAATCAGCACTATGTTTTGATTGCCAGTGAAATAATTATGCAACGGGTTGTTCCCCGAAGAGCTGTTTGACAAGATACCCTTTTCTTGTATTACCACACATTTCGCCATCGACAGGTTGTCTTCAAGATATACTATAATGCCATGGTCGCGCATAGTGTAGTGTCTGAGGAATTCCCTCACGCAAACACTCCGGTCATTCAGGTATAATCGGCAATGAAATATCTGATGAGTTGGCGAAGGCAGGGGCCAATACCAAGCAAGGAAACGTCGGTTCCTGTTGCGGCAACACTAGCGGGTTATCGTGTGTATTAAAGGAACACTATGAAAAGTGAGGACTCTCAACTACTGTCGACAGCTACCAAAAGCGATGCACTCAAAAATGCTTATAAAATCCTATTTGAAGAAGTGAACCCCCGAACTGCTGAAACTCAGGAAATTCAAGATTAGGGCACTTTACAGAACAGGACACCGGAAGTTAAACCAACATCTTAAAAAAAATATTTAGCTGACAGGCGTCTACATATTCTGTCTGTCCAGAAGAGATAATCCCAGTCAGTATCCTAGACAAATTGTAGAAGTGGAGAGTGTCAGAATTACTTAGAATTCTCTAATAACCTGCAAAGCCCCCAATTAACATTTAATAGAGGCGAGTAACTAAGAAGACTTTTGAAATTGATGTCAACTCATATGCTGAGCCTTTGGTGTTGCAAAACATCCAGGCTTCAGTAACCGCTTGGCTAGTAGCATTCAAGCGTGCTTTTGAGATAACATCAGGCAGGCTGTAGCTTATTTGCAGCCTTGTAGAATAAAAAAATCATTGAGATAATGTACCCAAAGTCTGTTTCACGAAAGAAGTCCCGCAGACGTTGCGCCACTGTCGCCAGACGGAATGATACCAGTACTGAGAAAAGTATTGACCTACTTTTAATATAAGGATAATTACTTAAAATATATATAATGTTTAGATAAGATAAGTTTAATATGTTGTACATTGGATAAATAAATACATTTAGTATGTTGTTATTTTATATTTACCCTTTCACCGGCGCAGTTGCTTATATTCGATAAATTTTCTATTGTGTCTGGAATCACGGAGGTTAATAGGTAAAATATTAAAATGTTACCTTCTTTTTGTACATTAACGCACTGAGTTTATGTTATGTTGATGTATGATTGAATATTGTAATTTCACAGTTTACTTCGGCAATAGCTGAAAATCAGTGATTCACTCTTTCAGTGTATGTTAAACTGAGCCATTGCCCTTTTGCACTGCTGAGAAATATATGTGTGGTTTGCAGTTTACGTAAAATATACTAATAATGTTATGTGTTTCACACTGATGTTGTGTGTTGGTTTGTTACTTATATTTTTTTATGTATTAACTAAGCATGCAATTCAACCATTTTTCTGTCTATGCTAATGCAAGCTCTTCTAAATTCTAAAATAGTTCATATTTAAAGGGTTTCATTTATTATTCACATAACTAGAACCCATTAAAGATTAATTTTATCAGATGCCACTTTCTTACTTTTTGTGTAGCTTGTATGTTTTTAAATATTAAATTACAAAAAATAATAATATTATTATGTAACTATAGATAGCTTATTTCGATTACGTCACGATTATTTCAAAATTTTATCTCTTATAATAAACTAGCTTTTGCGTGCGACTTCGTCCACGTGGAATAGTTACTTTGTCCTAACGCTCTCTTTAACCCGCTGCTTGTTTATAAAGGTGAGTTAAAACTGCGATATCTCATAAGATATTAATTTAAGTTGAATGATGTAAAGGGCTTTTTTGTTTGAAATTAAATACTTGTGATAAATAAAGTATTTATTTGGATCAGGATTATTATCATATTTATGAAAACACGTTCACAAACGATGCATTATTTGAGAAAAGTTTATACCAAAAATATGTGATAGGAGCTAACCTTAAAACAATTAAACCGGCAAAAAATATGTATGTGGCAACTCTAAAAAGTACCTATTATGGCGGCGGGTCTCTTGCAAAAATGGTTGAGTGATATTAAATCACCTTGATTTTTAAATCCGCTTGCAAGAACGCTTTCAAGGTTGGTGAAATATGTTTAACCAAACTTTTTTACAACTTTTGGGATCATAAATAATCTATGTAACGCTTTGATGCACCTAAAACCTCACCGAAATCTATTACAACAACTTAACTCTTATAATTGGTAAAGGACAACATGGCCGAGCTGTCAAATTTAGTTCCACAAATCGCCGCGGTACTTGCCGCCGTAATGTTGGCTACAATGATGTATGGGATGCCATATTTGGTCCTTACTTTTCCCTTACATTTATTATTTGTTGTTTCCACTATTGTGAAATAAATGTTTTAATTAAAATAAATACTTATTTATAAAAAGAAACTCTTTGTACTAAATATAATTAGCAATTTGTTTAATATTTAAGTCGAAAAGAAAACACAACTACAGTAATATTTGTTACTTGTGATATTACGAGTTATACTACTACTAGTAATATCACAAGTAAACTAAATAGTTCATTTGGAATGGACATTCCTAATTTGAAAGCGAAGCCGCAATAATTGTTAATCGTAATTTGAATTTAATATTATTAAGAAATCGATATTGTTTCTGATTTCACAAAGATCAAAATATATCTATATTAATATACATTAATATATTTACTTTTTATTCTGGTTTTAAGAGAAGCTGCAACCTTAGTTCGTGATGGTATTAACAGTATTTTCAGATAATCTTGAAATATAAAAATATTATGAACTCGATCATTTTATATTTCATAACATACCTAATATTAACATGCATAATTTATTGCAATCAGTATTTTTTTTTATTTAATGTAGCAATATATTGAAATAATTTTAGTTCAACACACATTATCAAATTAAAATGGAAACATTGATTTTGCATATAGATTTTTCATACTATGAAAGTACTGACTGCACCATGGAAACCGGCAAAAGACTTATGGTTGGCAACACTATTTCCCACGTCAGTCATGGCGGCAAACCGTACACGATAAGTTTTAAAGAGGGTTCAAGACGTTTTATTCGCTTTTTCCTTTTCATAAACACTTTGCACGCCTAGCATAATTATTCTAGCATGCCTTGAAATCTTTTTTGACAGGATTTAGGTCTTAATTATTACTGAAACATTATAAAATTGATAAATCCGACAAGACAACCGGAACACAAAATACCAACCTATACAAAATGTACGCTGACATCTGTCAGAGGTAAAATAACTGTGAATGGACTGTAAAGGTCGATGAAAAAAATAAACAAGTACGTAAAATTTTAAAAGAAGGCAACATTAGTCTATGTTCCATTATATAAAAACGCTATTTCGTTCGTTTTCTTCCTAGAATTCTTACATTGTCTGTTGATTTTGGAACTATCATACAAAAAGTGTAAACCATTTTGTGAAAAAGAACATGATTCAATTAGCGAAATAAAAAAAATGGAAGAATCATTTTGTTCATCAAAATAAGACTTGTTTCTACATAGCGAAACTAATAAATAAAATGGTTTTAGAGCTTATAATAGTGTAAAAAATCGGTCTTAGAAGATAATATACTAATGTTGGTTTTAATAAAAATAGTTTCTGCTATATTTTAATCTTATCTCATTGATTAGATTATGATCAAAATTATTTCTACTATTTTCAACTGTTGGTTGTAAGTGATTAGTACAAGTGATGATTTAGCATAACATTTTTATAAATGCGAAATGTCTGCCTCGAATTGCAGTGAAGAGGATGAGGCGTATCCTCTACACGAGTGTGTATTTATTGGAGACGTGCGGAAACTGTCATCACTACTGAGGTTTAACGATGTGACGCGTAAAGATAAGCATGGGAATACGGCTCTCCATCTGGCCGTAATGTTAGGCCGCAAGGAGTGTGTGCAGTTGTTATTAGCTCACAGTGCACCAGTCAAAGTGAAAAACCTAGCAGGTTGGTCTCCCCTTGCCGAGGCAATCAGCTATGGGGATCGGCAAACTATTTCATCACTTGTACGTAAACTGAAGCAACAAGCTCGGGAGCAAATGGAACACCGGAGACCAGATCTTATTAGAGCACTTGCCCAAATTCAAGATTTTTATATGGAATTGAAGTGGGACTTTCACTCATGGGTACCTCTTGTGTCTAGAATCTTGCCATCTGATGTTTGTAAAATTTATAAATCTGGATCTGGCATAAGACTAGATACAACATTAGTTGATTTTACTGATATGAAGTGGGAAAGAGGAGATATATCATTTATATTTCAAGGTGAAAAACCACCAAGCGAATCTCTCACTGTGCTTGATAACAAAGCAAAGGTGTATCAAAGAGTGCGCTATGAAGAGACCGAAAATGAAATAGAAGATGAAGTAGACATTCTTATGTCAAGTGATATCTTAGCTGCCCAGATGTCAACTAAAGGAATATCGTTTTTAAGAGCTCAGTCAGGTTGGATATTTAGAGAAGATCGTAAAGAGACCGTTGCAGGCCTTTACAGAAGTGACATCTATACAATAACAGGTCTTGTTCTTGAGTCTCGGAAACGAAGGGAACACCTTTCTACTGATGATTTACAAAAAAACAAAGCTATTATTGAAAGCCTTACTAAGGGAAACACACACAATTTGGACACTAATGGAGAACCAGCACGTCGGGCTTCATTGAACCCACCTCCAGAGTCTGGTGTGGACTGGAATGAGTACATATCATCACCACCTGGACAATATCCTAGTCTAGGGCGTGAACTTGTTTATAAAGAATCATCACGAAATTTTAGAGCCACTTTAGCAATGAGTGATGATTTTCCTCTGAGTGTTGACATGCTTCTAAATGTCTTAGAGGTAATTGCCCCTTCAAGCATTTTGCAAAATTGCGACAGTTTGTTGCCCTGAAGTTGCCCAAAGGCTTTCCTGTTAAAATTGACATACCAATATTACCTACTGTCACTGCTAAAATAACTTTCCAAAAGTTTGATTTTTGTGATAATGTACCACCAGAACGTTTCATTATACCGGAAGACTATATAGAAGATCCATTAAGGTTCCCTGACTTATGACGCTTTGATATTCTAACACTGTTTGAAATAAGTGAGAGGCCTGTGTGGGTGCGTGAAGCCAAGCGCGGACGGACGCGGTGGCGGCGGCGCACGGCCCGCTGTCGCCCGCCCGCGCATCGCTCGCTCACCATTGAGTTCCCAGTGCTGTTCGGCCTGGGCAGCTCCTATTCCAGCCATTGTGTCCTTTTTGTTGAGTAGTCAAATTTATTTGTAGGCGTAACAAATTGGTGGTGAAGTCTTGTGTTACACATAATATATTGACTTTGCAGTGTTAGAATGCAAATTTGCAACTTGTAGTGTTAATTAGTAACATACCAATACTGTTTATTTTCTGATTTTAAAGCTATTTTACAAACACATCTGTAATAAATGTGATTAAGAGAACCATTGTTTATGATCTTCTCTGAATTCCTATGTTTAAAGACAGGCAAATGTTGTGATTTACTTTACATAAAAAGTACCTTATCATATTATTGGATCTGTGTGTTTAGATAAATGTTCCTAGTAAATTCCATGCTCATTCACTACATATGATTGCGTCCAAAAGAGGATTTGTATTCTTTTTTATTTGTAAAGTCTTTATTTATTATAAAGTGTTAGATAATATATTTATTATTAATATTTTATTGTACATCTGTTAACATCCTATGTGCTGGCACTAGGAAACAAAATTTATATTTTATTTTGCATGATACCCAGGTATCAGGCCTCTATTTACTTAATATTTTTGGCCTACACAATCACAATGTATATGTTAGTTACGAATAAAATATAAGTTTCTACTAAATGATTTTTACCATGACAAATTTAATTATAATTTGTGTGATTGTGAAAACTATTGTGAGCATGTTGACCACTGGAATTCATGTTATTAATTTTTCAGGACTGGAGCTCAACAAATTATTAGAAGAAATTAATTCTTTAATCCTTTTTTAAATTATTAAAAAGTATTTTAGGATTAATTCCAATGTCCTTGTGTTTTTAGTAAAAAATTTTATCATGAATTGAACTCACTGTGATGTGAAATCATTTTCTGTGTAAATCATTTATGTTTTTTATGATGCAAAGCATGGAATGTATGTACTTACAATATTTTATTTAAGACAATCAACTATTCTAGCACTTAGAGTAGAGCTTGAGTAGTGGGTACATGCGCAAATAGTGAATAAATGTAAACTATCACATAGTATTATGAATTTGGAGGTAAAAATATTAAGTATGTACATTTGACAATAAAATTAAAGTCCCACCTAAACATAATTCGTTGACATATTGAATGTTTTCTTGCCAATAATATCAGCTAAGTTGTCACAATATACTGTAAAACTATGATGTATCTCATCAATGGAACATAAAATTAAAATGTTGTATTAAAGTATTAAATGGAGTTGTTTAATTTTTTTCCTTGTGGAACTATTAGATGTTAACACATTCCGGAACAACCAGAAAAGCGCAAATAGGACATAATATTGAATGTATTCATACAGGGCTCTATTGCAGGCTTGGTGTTGCGACATGCGGGTTCGGTATTAATGTATTAACAAATGTTAAACGATTATCGCAATGGTCAGAATCCGATGGGTAGCCGAAAAATATATATTTATTCTTGCTGGGGAAGACTGCTATCACAATATGGCACCCATCAAAAGCATTATTACGTTATTTGTACTGATATAGTTGTTGTAATATTTTACGAAGCGGTTTACAATTAAGGACCATGGCGTCTTCCCCATGATTGTGCAGGAATAAGTTATTTATTATTATAACGTCGATTGCTTAGGTGGCGCCGCACACATGGACGACTAAGACCTATACACGCGCGTACGGGTAGGCTCTTGCCCTTTGGTGGGACGTTTAATGGGCTGTTGATGATGAAGTTATTTATTCGGCCCAGGTTATATTTGAGCGTCGGTGGCTCAATGGTGTGGACTGTTGCCTTCCTAACTTGTTATCATCATGTAAGTTTTTAATATGATTCAAATAAATAAAAATATATCGTACATATATGAATTTTAATAATATACCTAATGAGGAGTTTTTACAAATAAAACATACTTTTCTTTTTACACTTTTATTTTCAGTCCTTTTATATATTTTTACAACAATTTATAAATAAAAATAAATAAACGGTGGATGACTGACAAAACATTTTTTGAGAATAAGAAAAACCCAGCTCGTTTGCTAATCATTTTAAATCACATTATAACCACTGACTCAAAATATGCTCTTGTCGGTTACTGCTTTTAAGTTAGAACTCGTCAATCGTCAGTAGGACGTAGGAAGGTACCTACTATCACTTTTATCACAATAAGTGCACTTTCAATAGGCAAAAAAAACGAAATATTGGTATCCTGGATCAAAACTTTGTAAACGTTATCAAAAGTAGAGTAGTAAGATACCCCACTTTATCCATTAATCAAACTAGATCTTCGTCTTTGCTTTTATCGGAGAGACTTTCGCGAGCGCGTCGATAGGCTGGGGCTGGGCTTCATAGCGAGGGTTGACTCTTCCAACCCTAAGGTCACTACGCGAAGTGAGACAGTCGACCGCCGCGCTGTAAATAAAAACCGCATTGACTAAATGTTATACAAAGCATTGAATCATTACTTATTTAGGCTAGCCTATGCTAGCGTTCGACATTAAGTTCAATTTTTTCATCTGATATTAAATATTGGCCATCTCCAAGAGGTCTAAGTCGTAATTTTTGAAAACACGAAAGAAAAACCTGCAGGGGTTACCACAGTTTGCGGTACGATTGATAAGGGTGGAGTCGTAAGTCGAAATAAGCTTAGTTCGATATCTCTGTGTAAGGTAGCGCGGATTCGTAGAATAGTTACCTACCTAGTACATTCATAATAAGGTCTTAAATGTTTACAATTCACAAAGACATATTTACCTTGTTCAGGAATGTCGTCAATCAACTGAAACAAAAATTACTCATAAGTTTGTCTATAAAATCAATTTATTAAAATCCTACGTATATATAGATACTTTTATTGCTTATGAAGGCAGACGAGCATGCGGACATCTGATCGAAAACGGTAACCGCCGCTCATGGACAACTGCAATGCCGAGGATGAGCTATGCCGATTCCTATCAAGAGCAAAGGACTCTCCTTAAACCTCGTTTGAAGAAGGCCATGTCGTAGTTATAAGGGAACACCGTGTCTGGGAGATTGTTCCATAATGTGCACGCAAGTGAAAGGAACGATCTCTGGCAACGAACGGTTTTGCAAGCGAAAGTTTCCAGGAAGTATGGATGGACCCTAGCTCGGCATTGAGTCGTACGATGGTAAAACGGCGACACCGACATGATATCAAAAAGTTCCTTGGAGCACCACCATGAAAAATCCTATGAAACAGAGAGAACTAAAGTCTTTCCCGAATTATAGACTCCAAACTGCTTGTGAGGTCAGAATCACGTCTTTGCAAAGAGTCAAATGGGTCAGGCTAGTATTAAGGGGTAGAGCTGAGAACAGTACTCCACATGTGAACAAACTTGAGCTATAAACAACACAAGTCGCTGGCTCGATGTGAAGAACCGTCTAGATTCTTTCTAGTATTATTTTATTTTTTTGTGTTACTTGTTTTCATAATAACCAAAAGTGTGGATGATATTAATCAGAAAAAATATTTTATACATAACATTATCATCATACTCAAATTTCTCCTGTTAGGATAAATGTCCCCCAAAAACGATATGTTCTCTATTGGCTTTCCACGGTAGTTTCCCTGCCAATAAAGTTTTCCTGCATCAATCATGCAGCACTGAGAGCATAACATGCAGCCCTATGTCTCACAATATATTCGCGTGACGCATTGAAACAAATTATTTATAGGAACATACCGCAGTCTCCTGCACTTTGGGCGCGAGGCTGCGGCGGAAAGCTGCCAGCCGCTTCGTGTAGCCACTCGCGATGCTCACGCCGCTTCGCACAGACTCCGACGACGTTGAGAACACAGTCTCTGTTCAATAAACACATTGTATAGCTAATAATACTAATTACCACATATTATAAAACAAAGTCGCTTTCTATGGATAGAATAGAGTGATTTAAGAGGATGATTTATATGTTTCATCACATCCGTTAAATATTGGCGAAATATTGTTGTTTTTAAGGTTTCTAACGTGATGTAAATAAATACATTTTTTCCGCTTACATTGCTAACGCAAGTTGAACCCTACAGGATTGATCAAATTTATACGTATACAGTTTTTCTGTAGTGTATTAACTTTGTTGTGTTGCACATAGCAAAGCCGGGGCGGGTCGCTAGTAACAATAATAATTAATATCCACACCCACAGTAATTTACACAGCGCCATCTAGCAACAATTAGTCAAAGAATTTTTACTTTGAGTAGGTAATAATCAAAGGGTTAGTTTAGTACGTATATTTGACGTTCATTTTTTTTGTATAATTAGGCTTACTTCAAACCAGTGTCCAGACATGCACATGCGTATCAGCAGGGCATATGCTGAGTGGATTCCTATATAAGTATCAGGTCTTTAAGATTTTCATTCCTATTAGATGTTGTTAATAATTTTGTGACAAATACAACATTTTTTTTTATTTATATAGGTATTTTTTGATAAATGCGTTTTATAATCACATTGAAAACACCCAGATCAATACAATTTCATATACTCAAGCAAATTTATTGACAATTCTCATAGGAAATAGAGGGGGATCGAACCGGGATCCCTTTGTGTAGTAGCCTTTCCCAACCATTGCACCCACATTGGTAGTCAAACTAACACGTGTGACAATATCTAAAACTATGAAAGTCATCATCGTTGCTCTGGACAACCGTCAAATGTTAAAATTTAATTAGGATAGAAGTTAATATTACGACCAATAAAATATTATCATCTAAAACACCGCACTGAAAGAAAAATGGATGAATAAATGTATTTTCCGACAGCCAACGATCAACTCATCCGCAGCTCATTAACCCTTTGACCGCAACTGACGCCTTTAGGCGCCAGACGCAATAGATTTTCTAGATTATAGATTTTCAATTGTGTCATAATAGATTTTCTATTGTGTCTATGTATAATATGAATGGTTTTACAAAAAAAAAAAAAAAATGTTTATCCGTTGCTTAGTACCCATATTACAGGCTAAATGCTAAGTTTAATAGATGGCGCTGTGTGTATGTCAGTAGATATTTATTTATTATTTATTTAAAGGAGTTTTGACATATACCGAATGACAATTTCACAGCCGTGAGGTTAACATAAGGTACACACTTAACAAAAAATGTTTTATGACGGTGACGCAAGTTCTAGAGGAAAACACTGAAGAGTTTGTGTCCTATACAACTGGGTTCGTATGAGTGGGTGCAAAGGTACTCAAAGACTAACATTATGCCAGGCTGATGATATAGATAGTTATTTTGAGCTTAAGACGTTCCGGTTGAAATGATAAAGCAGTTACATGTCGAGGTAGTGAGTAAAGATCTTTGATTAACCTTTAAAGATCTAAAGGCATATAAAATTACATAGGATCGTATTTCATATTAGTATTACAAGTTAACTGTGTAATGAAACAGTACATAAGTTTGTAAGTATGGAGATTTTCTCCACCCAATCAGCGTGGAATAAAGCTTGTCAAATGCCTGTCGATGTCGTAAAGACCTAGTAACTGATTTCAAAGTTTACTATGATGAATTAAAATATGGCAAAATATCAGCAAACTCAAAGACCAATCATGGATCCCTTTTTATTTTGATACATATTATGCGTACGTAAGTACTGGTTTTTTATGTATCTACTTAATTTACGAGTACAAAAAGCAGGCTGAGAATACCCGAGGACCGGGAAACGACTGCAAAAGGTTAAAGAGATAGAGCTAAGCGCAATATAATAAACGATTGCATTGCACTGCAAAACGTAGTGGATAATCAAACAATGAATAAATGTACTTAAAACGTAAAGCTTACCATCAATCTCTATCGAAGATTCTTTCACATGAGCAGATGCGCCATCCGATATGATCCTGTGCAAAAACACAATGAGGTCATTGATTAAAATTCATGGGCGCATTTTATTTTATATTCGGCATGTTTTATGCATTACGTGAGGCTTGTTGTTGCAGTATTCTAAATAGTATGCCTTGATTCCAGTAATATCTAGATCTCTGCAGGATTTTGTATGACGCAAACAACAGTCACGCTTGTTATTGAAGTTCTTTACAGATATCACTCACTCAAGTGCTTATATGCTTGATTGCCTCCCTTTTATTAATGAAAAAATAAAAGGGAGATGATTTTATAGGGATGATTTAAATTATATAAAAAATTTATCTGATAACGGCAATAACGTTCATAAATTACTAAACAAATGAACCAGGGCATAATTGTCCCGCTGATTGGTCGTAAACTCGGTACTGAGTCGTCTACCACCGCAGTACGTACCGTCCTTTAAAATGAGTGTTTCGCACTTCTGTTTTTCGGGATGATGGCACACTCTTATACCAGGTAATTTTACTAGCTGTGGCTAGTATAAGAAACCTAACATCTGTCGTCTCGGGTGATGGGCTTAGGGCAGTGTTGATAGAAAATAATGACTACCTACTATTATTAATGACTAATATAAAAATCGGTAAAAAAACTTTTAAGTTAAACAGTTTTATTTTATGTGCACTGAAAACTACAAAATAAATAAATAGTTACTTATCTATAGCAGACGTAGATGATATCGGTAATTAATATCTCTGATGGTAGTGGTTGTCATAACATGAACCATGTCAGCGGCCGAAAGGCAGTTCGTGAAAGAAGACTAACTAACACCAGGGTTTGCTTTTAAGGTAAACTAAGCAGCCGACACTATAAAAAGTAGGTATTTTGACCTTCTAGTTCGGAAATATTTTTGGACTGGGTAGAATAGCTTTTAGGCAAATTAGACTAAAATAAAAACGTGAGGCCTCTGAAATCATACATATATGAACGACCTGTTTTATTTTTCATTATTTCTAATAAATTCCTGCATTTATTTGTATTTTGAAATTACCAACATCAAAGTATTGAATATGAAGCGATTTCGATAACCATATTAAGACAAAACTGATGTAATTTCTTATGCTTAAGTGCACTTTCCCTAAGAATGTGTGCGTAGATTCCATTTATTTACATCAGAAATAAGTTATCGCTCAAGCTGCGCGTGTATGGCGGCGCGGGCGTGCGGCGCGTGGGGAGAGGCGCGTCACCTGTGTATGGCGGCGCGGGCGTGCGGCGCGTGGGGAGAGGCGCGTCACCTGTGTATGGCGGCGCGGGCGTGCGGCGCGTGGGGAGGCGCGTCACCTGTGTATGGCGGCGCGGGCGTGCGGCGCGTGGGGAGAGGCGCGTCACCTGTGTATGGCGGCGCGGGCGTGCGGCGCGTGGGGAGGCGCGTCACCTGTGTATGGCGGCGCGGGCGTGCGGCGCGTGGGGAGAGGCGCGTCACCTGTGTATGGCGGCGCGGGCGTGCGGCGCGTGGGGAGGCGCGTCACCTGTGTATGGCGGCGCGGGCGTGCGGCGCGTGGGGAGAGGCGCGTCACCTGTGTATGGCGGCGCGGGCGTGCGGCGCGTGGGGAGAGGCGCGTCACCTGTGTATGGCGGCGCGGGCGTGCGCGCGTGGGGAGAGGCGCGTCACCTGTGTATGGCGGCGCGGGCGTGCGGCGCGTGCGGAGAGGCGCGTCACCTGTGTATGGCGGCGCGGGCGTGCGGCGCGTGGGGAGAGGCGCGTCACCTGTGTATGGCGGCGCGGGCGTGCGGCGCGTGGGGAGAGGCGCGTCACCTGTGTATGGCGGCGCGGGCGTGCGGCGCGTGGGGAGAGGCGCGTCACCTGTGTATGGCGGCGCGGGTGCGGCGCGTGGGGAGAGGCGTCACCTGTGTATGGCGGCGCGGGCGTGCGGCGCGTGCGGAGAGGCGCGTCACCTGTGTATGGCGGCGCGGGCGTGCGGCGCGTGGGGAGAGGCGCGTCACCTGTGTATGGCGGCGTGCGTGCGGCGCGTGGGGAGAGGCGCGTCACCTGTGTATGGGCGCGGGCGTGCGCGCGTGGGGAGAGGCGCGTCACCTGTGTATGGCGGCGCGGGCGTGCGGCGCGTGCGGAGAGGCGTCACCTGTGTATGGCGCGCGGGCGTGCGGCGCGTGGGAGAGGCGCGTCACCTGTGTATGGCGGCGCGGGCGTGCGGCGCGTGGGGAGAGGCGCGTCACCTGTGTATGGCGGCGCGGCGTGCGGGCGTGCGGAGAGGCGCGTCACCTGTGTATGGCGGCGCGGGCGTGCGGCGCGTGCGGAGAGGCGCGTCACCTGTGTATGGCGGCGCGGGCGTGCGGCGCGTGGGGAGAGCGCGTCACCTGTGTATGGCGGCGCGGGCGTGCGGCGCGTGCGGAGAGGCGCGTCACCTGTGTATGGCGGCGCGGGCGTGCGGCGCGTGGGGAGAGGCGCGTCACCTGTGTATGGCGGCGTGCGTGCGGCGCGTGGGGAGAGGCGCGTCACCTGTGTATGGCGGCGCGGGCGTGCGGCGCGTGCGGAGAGGCGCGTCACTGTGTATGGGGCGCGGGCGTGCGGCGCGTGGGGAGAGGCGCGTCACCTGTGTATGGCGGCGTGCGTGCGGCGCGTGGGGAGAGGCGCGTCACCTGTGTATGGCGGCGCGGGCGTGCGGCGCGTGGGGAGAGGCGCGTCACCTGTGTATGGCGGCGCGGGCGTGCGGCGCGTGCGAGAGGCGCGTCACCTGTGTATGGCGGCGCGGGCGCGTGCGGCGCGTGGGAGAGGCGCGTCACCTGTGTATGGCGGCGCGGGCGTGCGGCGCGTGGGGAGAGGCGCGTCACCTGTGTATGGCGGCGCGGGCGTGCGGCGCGTGCGGAGAGGCGCGTCACCTGTGTATGGCGGCGCGGGCGTGCGGCGCGTGCGGAGAGGCGCGTCACCTGTGTATGGCGGCGCGGGCGTGCGGCGCGTGGGGAGAGGCGCGTCACCTGTGTATGGCGGCGCGGGCGTGCGGCGCGTGGGGAGAGGCGCGTCACCTGTGTATGGCGGCGCGGGCGTGCGGCGCGTGGGGAGAGGCGCGTCACCTGTGTATGCGCGTGCGTGCGGCGCGTGGGGAGGCGCGTCACCTGTGTATGGCGGCGCGGGCGTGCGGCGCGTGCGGAGAGGCGCGTCACCTGTGTATGGCGGCGCGGGCGTGCGGCGCGTGGGGAGAGGCGCGTCACCTGTGTATGGCGGCGCGGGCGTGCGGCGCGTGGGGAGAGGCGCGTCACCTGTGTATGGCGGCGTGCGTGCGGCGCTGGTGGCGCGCCAGCAGCCGCTGCAGCCCGCTGGCGGACAGCAGCGCGCCGAGCCGGGAGCCCGCGCCGCCGGTGCACACCTCAGCCAGAGCTTGAACCGCATTGTGCGCCGCCTCCGCGTAGTCGCGGACCCACAGCGCCATCTACCGTGCAACACATGCATAAGCACGATTGATAGGATAATAATATAACTCAACATCATGGAGAAAAATATCGTAAACATTTACACAATATGGCAATCGATAGAAACTAAGGAAATTACCTTATTGTAGCTGGTTGTCGTGAATACCCACTAATACGCATTGGGCCCGAGTGGTGTGTAACAGCCCAAATTTTCCATAGCCATGCTGCGTGAAGACGCACTGCAGTTGGAACGTTACAGGTTGATGTTGATTACTTTCTACGAAATACAGAATCCGCGCAACTATGCTGCCCCCGATATACCTGGAAGATGCGCCAATCATCAACGCCCTCGACGAGTTTCTGTGCGCGTCGCGCGTTCAGTCGCACGACGTCTTGCGCGTTCCCGAGACGCGCCTGCTGACGGGAAACGCGCTCTCGCACGCATTCCACTTCGTTCTCACTCTCCGCACTACAAGGCAAGTTTAAAGGCGTTATGTTTGATATTCGCTGCAATAAGACGTAAGAGATGCTAGCTTCTATCATCCGTAATATAGCTGTTCTTTAATATTTTTTTAAGTGTTTAAGAAATTTTGCTTATTTAGATCTAGAGAGATTTAGAAAATCGAAAAATCTCTAGGTGTCAAATCTCGTAACTTTATTCCATGATAAGTATTGGGAGTACACAATAAGTCACCACGACAAAAAAATCAACGCATTCTTTGTTCCTTCGGTGTTACGAAGTGTCCATTGGTTGAAGTATCATTTAACATCAGATGAACCGTATACTCATTTGCCTACATGTGATATTAAAAAAAAACAGGAATATTCTAATAAGTGCTCTTATTACCAGAATTGTAATTGTAGATTTAATACTTTAGCCGACAATATTTATTTATATATAATAGCCAGCATAACATATTCAAGGTGTTGAGTAATATCGTTATATCTTCATTAACCCTTTCAACGCCAGGAATCCAGACACAGTTGTAAATCTATTGTTTCTGACGTCTTTAGGTGTCATTGGCGTTCAAAGGGTTAATGAGTATGTTACTATGTAAAATACTCACTGCCTAGCCGTAAGCTGCTTGCACTTGTCAGTAAGCATCGTGAGTCTGCTGGTAGCGTCCGAGACGGCCTGCTCCAACTCTGCGATGCACTCGTTCTGCGCCTTGAGCTCGTCGCGCATCTCGTAGTATTGCTTTGTCAGCGTATTCAACTCCTCGATCTCGGGGGCTGGACGAAACAAATGCTTGTATGAAGACTCAGTAAGTGCATAACTGCATAAGTTTAAGTCTCAAGTTAAATCTATTTTAATAAAAAAAAACTTACCATAGTATCGAAGATTACATAAATAATAAAAACTCATGGATATGTTGATCTCTACGTCTGCACAGCTTTTGTTTATTTTTGTTATCTTCTATTTAGATTTATATTATACTTAACTGCTTAATAATACTTTTGTAGATAATTATATTTTTACTAATACTCAATATGATAAAAATTGTGAATATAATTTGCTTCATATAATTATTTTGATAACAAACGATGACATGGTTGTGTACAAAACACATTTTTTTCAAAAGAGTAACTGCTGGATTCTTTTCAGTAGAAAACTACCGTTCGAACCAGTGTTAGCTTCATTTGACATTCATAAGTGTTCTGTAAGGACCTAAACTGAATAATCACTTTTCATTTTCAGTACAAAGTGTTCGGAAAGTCGTGGGCATTTTGTTAGTGGTGATGAGATAGTTTGTCAAAGGAAAGAGAAGTTTCTTTTTAAAAAGCATGAGTAAACTAACTGTTATCAGCGAGCGGCGAGATGTGATGCATAAAGTGATTATGCGCAGCGTGCACCACCCTCAACGTGGCCTCGAGCGCGGACACGTCTCGCTCGCGCCGCCCGATGTCCGCGTCCAGGGCGGCGCCTTTACTGCGCAGCTCCGCCCTTTCTGCTGCAAACTGACATCACACTACCCTAGTACACAATTTATAAGGCGTGTAGGCAAACTAATCCCACTCAGGCGTTCCATCATTCTGCTGCGACCTTCACACTAAACTAGTACACAATCTATAAGGCGCGTAGGCAAACTAATCCCACCCAAGCGTTCGATCATTCTGCTGCGACCTCACATCACACTCACTACGCTTATTACACAATTTATAAGGCGTGTCTGCAAACTACGTTTACGTAGACACTCACACTTTCTGCTGCGACCTGACGTCACACTACACTAGTACACAATCTATAAGACGCGTAGGCAAACTAATCCCACCCAAGCGTTCGATCATTCTGCTGCGACCTCACATCACACTCACCACGCTTATTACACAATTTATAAGGCGTGTCGGCAAACTACGTTTACGTAGACACTCACACTTTCTACTGTGAACTGACATCACAGTACACTAGTACACAGTTTATAAGGCGCGTAGGCAAACTAATCCCACCCAAGCGTTCGATCATTCTGCTGCGACCTCACATCACACTCACTACGCTTGGAACACAATTTATAAGACGTATCGGCAAACTACGCTTACGCAGACATTCGCACTTTCTGCTGCGAACTGACGTCACACCACACTAGTAAAAATATTATAAGATGCGACGCTATACTACGTCCACTCAGACGTCACACTACATTTGTACAAAGACAATCGCTCTTTCTGCTTCCAACTGATGTTACGCTACACTCTTCTTAAATTTCACATTTATAAGGCACGTCGGCAAACTACTCCCACGCAGGCGTCCGCTTTTTCTTCTGCGAACTGTCACCCCACTTTCTTTTCGGACAATCAGGTTATTTAGTCTGCAGTGTCCTTAACAAAATGGAAAAATCGCACAAAATAACTTTCACTATGCGGTCTTTTTGTGGAATTAGACATTCTCGGATCACGCAGGGATCAAACCAGTATAAAAATATCTGTAAAAAATGTTATATCAAATAACATTGAATAAATAATCGCTTTGTAAACACACCTTGATTTTAAAGAATGTTACCGACAGCTGCTGCCCAGACTCGTCTGTGCCAAGTGATCCAATAAAGATATCGTATCTGTAACAAAATAGAAACATTTTTTCAGACTCGCACTTGGCCAATTTTTTTTAGTTTATCATTGTTCAGTCCGTGATATTCTTTGTGCTTGACTCTTAATACACACAATATTTCTTTAATACGAGGCTCCAATCACGCGTTAACTTTGTTACAAGTGTCAAGGGAAAAAAGTACACAGTTCGAGGGCATTACCGTTTCTTAAGTTGTTCAATGCGCTGCTCGCGTTCCCGTATCTCGCAGCGGAGTTTGCCGCAATCCTCAGACAACGCTCGCTTTTGCAGCCATAAACATGTCGCGCCGGGCCGATATCTCCAGCCAGCCTCTCGTTCATGGCCTGTGATGCCACCCATAGATCATTGGGGTTACCGGCATCTCTTACAACAGTATTACTATAATGAATACGTCAGCATTTTTGTTCCAGAAAAGGCAAAGTAATATTGTCGTAATACTGTTTTAAGAAATGGCATGTAAGTGGCAATGGTATTGAAGAGTTTTGTATTATTTACGCAAAAAAGGAACTATTCAAACTCAACCAAATAATGGTGCATAATATTAACCCTTTGACCGCCAATGTTGCCGTAAGGTGCCAGACACAATAGATTTTCTATTGTGTCTGGATTCCCGGAGTTCAATGGGTTAAGAGACAAAGTGTAGTAAACCAGTTACCAATACGACGATACGACAATATGACGACCTATTTGGTGTTGCGGTTGAGACATCGACAGCAACACTAAAAGTTCCGGGTTCGATCCCCGGGCAGTACAAACATTTGTGTGCATGAACCTGTCTGTTTGTAATGGTCTGGATGTTTACTATGTATGTATTTACAAAAAAAAATTATAAGTATGTTTATCTGTTGTTTAGGATTAGGGCTTCACGCTTAACTTGGCTGTGCTAATGTCTGTGGATATTTATTTATTATTAATATTAATGCAGGCACAGGAAGAAGGCGGTGGAACAGAGCGGCCAGCATTTCCCACGTTTCTAAAATTCGTAATATGCGCAGGTACATCGGTGAGGCTTATTATTTGTGTTCTACTGTACTTACCGCGTCCAATTGCAGACGCTGGGTGTCGAGAGTGTAAGCGGTGTCATCAAGCCCAGCCACCGCTCGGGCTGCATGTTCCACACGTAGACGGAGCAACGCCTCCTCGACTCGGGCGCGTCGCCATATGTCGCGGGACGCCTTTAGCTCCTTTTCGCCGCCTTCCACGTTTAGTAACGAAGTCTTCAGCCGACTTTGCTGTAATATTTGGAATAACGTATTAGACAATATGATTGTATATCATTTCCTTATAAGCAATTTAGGTTTATTATTTTAATCACTCAAAATACCAATAGTCAATGACGATTGGGTGCTGCTATCATGAAAAATATTTAATATTTTAAGCAATATAGGAAATGTGCAAACTTTCAGCTAGATAGAGTTATCTAGCGAAAAGTAATCAATTCATACAACATGAGGATGTTCAAAATCCAATTTCAAGAATTACATTGATTGATACCTAAGATTCCTATGTTTACCAGGGGATAGCACATACAATTTGTTGGAAACCATTTCATTGTATAACTATTTAGAACAAAAGCGTGACGTAGTAGCGTGACGAATACACCCTAATAAACTCTTTTAGGGAATGTTCATCAATATAATTTTAAAATTTCGGTGATTTTTCAAGTCATTATTCCAATATTTCTATAAATAACATCTTTCTTTATATGTTTCTATTAACATGTCGTTATTTTTATTGTAAGCAATTTAATTTTACAACCACTTAGAACAATAGCGTGACGTTTTAGCGTGACGAATACGGGGCCATTTAAATAAAACCTCTTAGGAAAAGTTCATCAATGTGATTTCAAAAATTTCGGTGAGTTTTCAAGTCATTATTCCAATATTTCTATTAATAACAGGCCCTTCTTTGTATGTTTCTATTAACATGTCGTGATTTCTATAGTAAGTGAAGGCACACGTACCAGGCGCACGTGGTCAGCCCCCCTGGCCTCCAAGTCCCGCCCGAGACGGCGCATGTCGTCGTGCAAACGGGCCGAGTGGCGCTCCAGCAGGGCCACACGCGCCGCATGACGCGCGCACACTTCCTTCAGCCTGTTTAACATGCCAATGTGGATCATGTGTACCGTAATACATTATTTTTTTTATATCATCATCGGCCCATTAAACGGATGCACGGATGAATGGTTGAGAACAACTCTATACTATGGTAAATGATAGCCATCAGTTATGCGCGGCCGATAACAAGTTTTTTTTATCATCTTTAGGCAGACATTTGACCGCCATCTCGCCTGACGGTAAGTGATGATCCTATCCTATGCCTAGGATGGATCATGCTCGCCTAGAAACAGCCTATTCACAAGTAAACCGGGAGCAGTGTAACATCATCGTGATGATGAGTCTGCTGTTGATCTAGGCCTCCCGTGACGACTCTTGTCGTAGAGGGATTTCGGACAGTTACCTCCTTGTCCAGTACGTATTCATCATCATCAGCTTATTGAACGTCCCCACCGAGGGGCACGAGCCTGCCCGTAAAGGGTGTATAGGCCTTAGTCGTTCACGCGGGCTCAGTCCGGTTTTGTCGACTTCACGCACTATTTTAAATCACTACCCAGGCGTGCGCAGATTTTCTCACGATGTTTTCCTTCGCCGTAAGAGCGTCGGACGGATAACGTACAAATAATTTCAAAATTGGTAACACATTTGTACGTTGCGGGATTTGAACCTGCACCCTCCAGATTGGAAGGCAACAGTCCACACCATTGAGCCACCGACGCTCTTATTTTAAATTATTATATAATTCTTCGGCAATGCGGTATAAATACCTAAATCTAATTTTAAACTAATAAAAAGGTACTATTGGTCAAAATTAAGTGTTTTAAACCAACCAATTTGTGAACCAATCCCGCAGTCAGTGTCCACATGTCAGCTGCGTACGGAAGGACGCATTCCTTGAAGAATTTGCGAAATCTTTAAAGTAGTAACTAATAATGTACGTAGTTTAAAAAGCTGCTGCTACTTTTAAATCCCATCACAAGAGTTTTCTTATGAATGAACAGTTAATATCTCGTTAGTCGTATTGTGATATTTTTATATTTATATTTGTCAATTATATAATTAGTTTAAACACATATATTTAACCCCACAAACCATCTTATCAAATTGCTCACATTCATCTTTTTCATTCATTAAAAAACATATTAGATAATAAAGATATGTATCGGATTTATATGTTATTATGTAGGAGATGTAATTAGTGTCGAAATTGTTGATGCAAATTAGGCCCGGTGTCCTTTTTTCACATTATGGTTACCACAGAAGACCAGCGTCATAGCTACCCTAAGCTATGACAATAAAGCTGAGTGGCAACCAATTTGGTTCACAATAATGTTAATATGCCAACATATCAAGATTATTATTTGTTTTTCATATATTTCTTTTTGTATATGTTTGTATTATGTTTAAGATTTGTGTTCCAAATAAAAGTGTTTTCTTTCTTTATATTTATATTTTATAATAAAACGATGTCATTCCGACGATACGTGATACGACATTAATTCAGAGATTTATGTTGTAAGAAACTATGGCTGATACTCAGTTGCACGCTCACCTCATCTCTCGCTCCACTAGCGCGGCGGAGCACTCCCGCTCAGCCTGCGCGCCTTCCATGTGAGACACACGCGCCCCCACCGTCTCCACTTGGTAACACTGTATTCCATAACACCCTTAATCATTATCATCATCATCATTAGCCGTTATATGCTATTCGCTGCATCCTCACACACATAGCTATTGGAAAATGGGCTGTAACCTACCCATGGATTAGTGGGTATTAACGACTACTACACGCAAATCTAAACGCAAAGATCAGACCTCTACCATGTACGGACGCACGAAGTATGTAAGGGTAACAAGATGTTTAATTTTAGGATTCTGCTTTAGCTTTTTGTGTCAGGATTATTTTGTTTTAATAAAGCACGGGTTTTTTTTAAAGGCAACTATACACTTGGACGAGCAAAATATATGGGTATACACAATGCGGCTTAGTTTAAAGATACTTACAATAGAGTACAAAGTTTCCTTCTGACTTTGAAGATCTCTTTCGACGCCACGTTGTTTCGTATCTAATTTACTCATTATAGCCTTGGAAGCTGAAACGAAAATAATTATTAACATATATTCAGTTTTTATCCAATCCAATTGATCAAAATGAAAGAGCAATAAATAAATGCATATACAATAACCAACATGTATACAAAAAATAAATACAGATAAAACGCATATGCAGTCTGAAGGTCTTACGCCGGCATTGCATCTTATGACCTATGTATATTCAGACCTACCAGCTACCTTTGAACCTACCTTTTACCTACCTTTGGCCTACCAGCTGGTCAGTGTCTACACCAGTGATTACGAATCCATGTGTAGATGCTAACTCGAAAATATATGAAAGTCACATCATATTAGTGTGAATTCATACATAACTAGCAATGTGTGAGTAGGGATCTAAACCATACTACAGTATGGAACACAACTATACTAAACGTAAAAAATGACATGATCGCTATTTAATATTTAAACGGTGCATCTAGGTGTTTTAATAATATAATAATATTCAGTGCACGATGCAAAGTGCATCTATATAGACAAATTGTA
Organism: Leucinodes orbonalis; assembly: GCA_019425675.1. NCBI lineage: Eukaryota > Metazoa > Arthropoda > Insecta > Lepidoptera > Crambidae > Leucinodes > Leucinodes orbonalis. The sequence continues at coordinate 72,467 of PQWD01007294.1, read as the reverse complement.
CCCTTCAATTGCATATGAAAGAGTTTCTCCTCATTCTTGAGGGCCAGCAGTTTCTGCTGCTCCACAAAGGAGCAGTGCATCGCTCGCTGCTGGTTCACTGTCAACTGGCTCGCATAACGCTCTTCCTCCTAAAGTGTCATGGTCAAACAATATAGCTTGTTCAGACGAAACAAAAGTAAGTGATTTTATTTTGTGCTTAATGAATGTAACATAACCCATGACGAAAGCCGGAGGGCGTCCTAACAATAGCTAAGATGCCCTTCGGCTCGATGGACCAACGACTGGTCGCTGGTGGGTTCATGAAAAAAGCGGGGGCCGGGATATCAGGCGCAAAATGAGTGAGGTAATATGTTAAAGAGCGAGAGATAGAATTATATCAGGATATTCTAATATTTTAACTTCATGAAGTAAATTTTCTATTGTCTTTTAGGGATAGTCGAACGGCTATAGGATCAAAATTTATTTATGGTTAAATATTAATATGCTGCGGCCTATAATTTATTTGTGACGATAGAAATACAGAAAATAAAGTGGTTGTATATCGTAACTTACGTTTAGCATGTCTTCCAGTTCCTTTGCTCGTTTCTCGGATGACTTCGATTTATCCAGGGAGTCTGTCAATTTCTCTTTTAACTCGCGAATCTGCAACGAAGTCAGTAATTAAACTGACACAGGTATAACTTCATATATTACGAGGGCCTATTTTAATCACAAACAGGTACAACTTTTAAAATTGGTTTTTCAATTTTATTCACCCTTCAACGACTGCTGACGGATATAGTCCACAGAAACAAAAGATTTTCTATTGTGTCTGGAATCCTGGCGGTTCAAAGGTTAATAGATTGACAGGATAAAAAAGGTGGAATCATTTACCTTGCTGTTGATGGTCTGCAGAGCAACGTCCTTGCGGTGTTGGTCGTCCATGATGTGTCGGTTCTCCATGTGAAGTTTCTCCAGTGTGTTACGCATGTTGCTTAACTCCCGCTGCAGGCAATGAACCTGAGGACCGAAAATCAGTCTAAGACAAGATTAAGTATTTTTTTATGAAAAATACCTAGATCGACGTAGGTATTTTTTTCCTGATTGAGTTGAATACTCGTTTCCTAGTGGCCCAATAAGTAACAACTAATCGAAAATTAAGATTTCAATATTATAAATCTAAGTGTACTTTGGACAAAAATTTGTTTTTAAAGTATAATAAACTATTTAAAAAATGTATTGACACCGCACAAAAGCTTTCTAATGAAAATTTTATCAATAATGCTAAAAATATATGTACAGCATCGTGGAAAGTTATTAATAATGTTATTAATCACTCGAAAATTAATCTTGACAAGTATACATTGATTCATAATAATATAAAAACTAACAACCCATCTGACGTTGCTAATATATTTAACAGACATTTTATTAATTTGACAAATACTGACATCAAAAGTGATTCATATAAACTTGACATTAAAGAAAATAATAATAGTATGTTTTTATTTCCAACAGATGAGGAGGAAATCCTTAAAATTATTCAATCTCTAAATAATACATCATCGACTGGTTATGATAATATCTCAACTAAAGTTATTAAGTACTGTTCTCACATTTTAGCTCCTCTATTGAGGCACATCATCAACCTATCATTTTCACAGGGCATATTTCCCGATAAATTAAAAAACACGGTTATAAAACCGATTCATAAGAAGGGTGATAAAAATAATCCATGTAACTACCGACCCATAGCTTTAATACCTATATTTTCAAAAATAATTGAAAAAATCATGCACAAACGAATAACGGAATTTATAAATAAGCACAATATCTTATGCTCTGAACAAAATGGGTTCCAAAGTGGTAAATCCACTACGTTAGCAGCATTTAAACTCATTAATGAAATTATTGGGAATTTGAATAACAAAATTGGAGTTACGGCAATTTTTTTCGATATGACGAAGGCATTTGATTTTGTGTCTCATAAATTGTTATTAAAAAAATGTGAAAAATATGGTTTACGGGGAATAACACTGAAGTGGCTTTCGAGTTACTTATCAAATCGTACTCAATTTGTTGAAATACCTGCACTCAATAATAATATGGAGCAAGAACTTTTTAAATCTGACACTTTAAAATCAAAAGAAATTGGTGTTCCACAGGGCAGTATATTAGGTCCCTTATTATTTCTTCTTTACATCAACGATCTGCCGTTAGTTAGCAAATATAAGAGTTTTCTCTTCGCTGATGATTTTTCAATTGTTATCCCGAATAGCGGTGGTGTAAATTACAGTGAAGAAATAAGCAAATGTGTCACAAATATAATTAACTGGCTAAATAGGAATAATTTAAATATTAATATCGAAAAGACTAAATATATTCAATTTTAAATAGAAACGGGAGAAGACATGACTTTAATGTGACATATAACAATTTACAATTGACAGAATCAGAGGAGACTATATTTTTAGGTTTAAGACTAGATAATTACTGCTCATGGAAATCCCATATTGACCATGTTTGTGGCAAAATCAATCGCTTTAGGTACGCTCTTTGGAGACTGACAACCTTAACCAATATGCGAACTGCTTTGAAAGCATACCATGGCTACGTAGCTTCTAATTTGAGGTACGGGATTCTATTGTGGGGCAATTCAGTAGCGATTCAAAGATCATTTATCGCGCAAAAACAGTGCATCCGTGCAATAAAAAATGTACCTCCCTTAACTAGTTGCAAACCATTATTTAAAGAATTGAAGCTCCTAACACTTCCTTCAATGTACATCTACGAAGCGTGTGTTTTTGCTAGACAGAATCTTGATTTATTTACGAAGAAAAAGATGTATGTAACTTTAAAACTAGATATCCAAACAAATTAGTATTACCACACATAAAGACGGATATTTGTAGAAGAAATTGTTATTCGATGGTGGCCAGATTATATAACAACCTACCATCTGAAATTTGTAAATTGCCTACTTCTCATTTTAAAAAAAAAATATTTCAGTTATTGGTCAACAAATGTTACTATTCTGTTTCAGAATATTTAAGTGATAAATTTTGACATGTACTTTATTTGCACCCTAAAAAATAATTGTTTATTCTGCCTATTATGAAACTCATTTCAGTATATTTTGATTATAATAATTTACTGTGACAATTATTTAATCCTAATTATTTATTAAATTTAAATGTTAATTAATCACATGACATGACTCTCGTCTTATAATAGTGGTAAATGATATACGATTACATTGTTATAGTTAAGTATGTAAATTTTGTAAGCCAGAAATGGTAAATGTGCTGTACTTATATATATGTATATTTAAAATTGTCACCTATAAAATTACCACATTTGAACAAATAAATGATTTGATTTGATTTGATTTAGTGTGAGGTAGTATGAAACAGATCATTTATTAACATTTATCGCAAAAGTAACAGAAATTATGTCGATTCAGTGTAATGAGATGTTAATTTACAATCGAATAACTTTGATAATAATTATCTAGATTCTGGTACTTAGGTTTGGTCTGGTATTTGAATTTAAAATACGTCGATCTAGGTAAAAAATATAATAAATTAATATCCACGGACATTCACACAGAGCCATCTAGTACCAAACTAAGCTTATAGCCTGTAATATGGATATTAAACAACGGATAAACATACTTATATACTTTTTTGTACACACATCCAGAACAAAACAAACAGACATGTTCATGCACACAAATGTTTGTACTGACCCAAGAATCGAACCCGGAACCCTTTATTTAGTAGTGAACATCTCAACCATTACACCAAATGGGTCGTCCACAGACATCCGAATATACAATTAGACTGGACAAGCCGCCAAGTTTATAGGCAGTCCCAGTGTCGCAATTTCTTTTCGGTTCTTACCTTTGAAAAGTTATTAATTTCTTGGTAAATTTACTGATTCCTTGCGATGATGGCATGTTACAATTGCACAGGATGGCATTTTGAAAAAACGGTAATTTCTTCTAATATTCGTGCGTCTTGACTCGTCTCACAGAGCGTAAACTGGCAGCCAGTGTATGCTCGTTGAGCTTACATTTGTCGCACTTAAAAACGCGGCTTGCCCCATCTCCTGTATTGGGAAATCTGGGGTCGTCAAATGCGTAGAGTTGGCAACATCGCTAAACATGTCAATGTTCATCCCCACCTCGCTATCTAAAGTGGCGTTGTGTTCAGCCAATGCGTGCGACGCGAGCCGCAGCTGTGCGAGCCGCTGATTGGCGGCCGCGTTGTCGCGCTCCGCATCAGCATTGTCAGCGCGCTGCTGATCGCAAAACGCTTGCTGATCGCGACACTGCCGCTATGTTGTTCACTTCCGCTTCCAGCACACTGTAGTCCTATGGAAGTCGATAAATATTACTACACATTGAAGAAAGAGCCATTTTTACCTAGTGTCTGATTTAGAAAACAATTTTTTTTCAATAAATGATGAATTAATATTAAATGTATATATGTCCGTTAAGTAAATATAACGTTTCTAAATAAATGGATATCATCCAGACAATAACAAAGATACCTTTCAAGACCCTGCAATAGACTGACATGCCTCTCTGAGGCAAAAGTCCTTATAACAAAGATAAAAAGACCTGGATTCTATTAAATTATAAAAAGACCAAAACTAAACTGACTTGAATTCTTATAAGCAATACTCATGCTTAAGTACTTGATTTTGTTTCCGGATTGTTTGTTAATTGATTTTTAGTAATTAGTAATAAATAAATATTTGTATATTATTTAGTTAGATGTCACTATGAATGATTCAATCTTCATATTATGTCTATTTTTGCTTTCATCAGCTATTTAATGTAATAATAATACAAGACTTCTCACTAGGATATGTAAATAATAATTATTGCTTTTTGTTTTCTTCTGTACCCTAAACTACGAAACTACAAATCTCTATAAATAAGTAGGGTAGTCATATTCCTAAGCTACCTCTCTAATGTGCCTTATGTCTGTGTCGCGTTGCCTGAGGTTTTCTACTGCACTGGTCCACATAGCCATCATCTGTTTCCTCTGATCCATGCCTTCCATCACCTGAAATATAAATAAATATTTTACTAGGCTATTTCAAGATGTGAATATTGATCAAGAACCTTATCGTTTTAACTTTTTTATCACCTGTTAGAATGTATTATTTATAAGTGTTATATCTGTATAGCTACTTGCCTTTAAACCTATAATTAATATGTTTACTAATACATATAAACATTGTAATAATGTAAGAGCAATGAATTGTTAAGAGTATCTCAAATGACTACTGCCGCCACCACGCCACCGCGTACCGTACCGGTCTGGCAGGTAAACGCAAAAGGGTATAAAAAGGTGGCGTGGCGGCGGAAGTGGGCTTTTCTGTCTTGAGCAGTAACAGTGTAAGATTGTCAGATATTATGTGAACTGGTATAAATATATCCTGATTATAAACAAACAGTGTATCAATTCATAACCACAACCTGAATCTCGCTACATCGCCGAACGGAGGCTTATACACCCGATCAAAAATCATGATTATCAGCCTATTAGGGCCCACTGAATAGCGCAGGGATCGGTGGGTGGTAACAACTACTATCCCAGTATTTTATTATATTGTGGCCGGGAATAAGCCCAAAGCTATGACAACAATTAGATTTATTCTATCCCAATCCATTTAGGCTGAGAGCCATCTCTACTTGCCATTGAAGTTGTGAGGGCCATCCACGGCTCCCAGAAAAAAATCCATTAAAAATCCTCTTATAATTTTTAATAAACTGACTTATTAAAAGTTGTGGCTGGCAATACAATACACAACAATACCTGGACAGATATTCGTTCACAGGCCCTCTCCTCGGCGCTCAAGTTGGAAACCAATTGGGCAAGTCGTTCATGCATTCGGTCATGTTCTTGCTTCAATTTTTGCCTTTTAGTCTCCATTGCCTGCAAGCAAATAGATATTTTGTTGAATGAATAAACAATTTATTATAACCATTTAGACAATATTTGTTTATTTTATTGTGTTTTTATGTTGCAAAGTATACAGGACGGTCAAGACACTCACCTGATGGTAAGTGATATGACCACGACATAGTGGCATTGAAGGAGATCAACAACTGATAGATATTTATGATTCTCCATCAATGCCGCACTACGCCCGTCATCCAATTTTTATTTAAAGATGTCCTTAGAGGATTTACACGTGACGTGGATGAGAAACTTGCCTTGGCTTTAGACAGGTCCTGTTTAGTAAACTGTTCTATTGCAGAGATGTCACCGGCATTGCGCTCGAGCGCGGCACGCCACTCCTGCAGCGCGCCGCGCTCGCCACACACCTCGCTTTTCAATGCATCAGCCTTCTTCAGTAGACGACCAATGTTTGCTATATTAAAAAAAAAGCTAGAAATGAATCATACTTATGAATAATCAAAGTCCTTTTAAGGTAATATTGTATACTGTCACAGAATAAATATTTCTTTCTTTTATACAATAACTGAGTGGGCTTAAATAGTATATAAAGGTCATAATAACTTTTTTGAACAAAAGAACAATTTTGATATTGACATTGACAATCATGTACAAATTAATGTTCAATAAAAGGTATTCCCACCACCCCTTCTCTTCCTGGGGGGTGGTGCCCTAAAGGCTTAGGTGTACAACAAACTAGCTAGATGCACAATCAAAAAATGATCGAGCAGCTTGACACATGTTATATTTATGACATAAAATATACATTAAAATGTTGACTGTAAGGCATCATTAAAAGGGTACAAAATCAAAAGCACAAGAATACTACAATGTAACTATGACATGTAGGGACCAATGTAATTATGAATGAAAATTTTACCCAACTGACAGATGGACATAATTTTGCTATGAACACTTTTTGATTAAGATAGTGCATCTAGTTATTTAAATGTTTATCTAAGCATAAAAGCCAGCTAAGGGACCATTGAGTCGTAAATGGATAGCAGTGCTCTCTCAGTTAGGGTTGCCAGGCATGTAATAGCCAGGCAGACCTGTGAGTTTTGCCTAACAAAGGAAGAAAAAGGACAGGCACTCTGCATTGTTAAGTACATAAACATATTCTAAGGGATACAGCATTTGATGTTTCAAAAATTCTAACTTTGCCTGGCTCTATAAGGACACCTGGCAAACCTGCTCTCAGTCCATCTCACCTTTAATGGGTGCAGCTATCTCCATGCTGCTTGCTAAGCATCGAAATTACAGCAAAACACTTCCCACAGTGAAACAGGCCAGCCAAGTCCAGAAGTGGGCTTTCAAGAGCTGTTAAAAAGTATCAAGAGTAATTACTTTGAAGCCTATCAATGCGCCCAGTTATATCTTTGCTGTTCTTAGTGAAGTCCACTACATCGCGGTCCAATCTGTCTGCTTCATTGCATGAGAGCTGTCTTAATTTCACCTCTTGCTCCAGCTGCTGCTTATGTGCAAACAGGAGCCGCTATAAAAAGGGTTTGATTTATAACTTATAATTGAAATAAAATTACATTTCCCAATAAAAAAAATAATAAGCTTACAGTGTTTTCTTGATATTCAGTGTGAACATGATCCCTGTACTTGTTAAGATCATCCCGTTTTTGGTTTTGGAGTATTAATGATTCTTTCAAGGTCTGGATCTCATTTTGCCTAAAAAAATAAAGTATTAACTTTTACTATATAAATCACTAATCAATCAAGTTCCATAAATACTGCCAATAATTCCAATTGTTTTCTGATTAATTGTTAGGACGAAAGTTATAATAAATTACCTTGTTAGAAGAAGAGTTTCCAAATTTTGATTGTCTGGATTAGCCAAAGGTATTCTTGTGCCTTGATTCCATCCCAACTCTTCTAAGAGTTGAGCCATATAACGGGGCACAGCTGCAGAATCTCCCATTTTATAGAAAATAGAAAGAAAAAAAATCGTTTTTTAATATCTAATTATGCCTAAATTGTTTGGTCGATAATTATGAAACGTAGTATACAATGAAATCAACATCAACAAAACAAATTCGCCGCCATTTTTTAAATAACAAATGACAGCCAGCTGTTACATAGTGACATTATCCGGTAAAGTACGCAAACCGATAAAACGATTTGAGATACGAGAATTGGTGGTCGTCTAATAGTATACCTTAAAATAAGATATGCTTTTTCAATCATTATATTTTTTAAAGCAGACAGCTAACAACTTGAAAAAAAATTTCGATAAAACAAGTTTTCATCCAAACCTGCAGACACAAATATGTATTATATAAAATATTGAAACTAATTTTTTTGCCATACCCGCAAATCACTATCACTCACTAAGTTTTAAGATCCATAGTAAACCTTAAGAACCTTTGTGCACTTGATTGCAAATAAAACAGTCGAATTTGAAATTTTGAAGATTATTTTCACTGTCAACACAATTTTTTGTTTTAAACACACAATTTCAAGAATCTTGCAAGAATAAGATATAGCGACGCTAAAACGAATAATCAATATTCGTTTTAGCGTCGCTATATCTTATTGAATTCACTATCCAAACTGAAGAAGTAAAATTTCTTAAAGCTGAAACATGTACCATCATTAATCCTTGATTTATTTAACTATTATGAGCTAATTTTCATCTTTCCCCCTAGTCTGGAAGACTTCAAAAAATGCATACACTTGAATTGGATAATGTTGTAAAATATTGAAATCGCGCCAAAAGTTTGTATACGCACTCTTCCAAAAATAACTTGCTAGCTTTAGTTTCGCGCTATCGTGTTAGCATGAGCGTTACCGAGTTTCTCTGATATATTTTTTTTACTTTTTGCGCAAAAATGAGTGCTACTGCAGCTTGCCTTCCGTGTCCTGTATGTGCTCATAGTGGAGTGTTCGAATCTGTTGAATCGCTAAGAGATCGATTAATATATGTTTCAACAAATAAAATGTTTTGTCCTGTATGTCAAGAAGAAATAAGCGGTCTGGACAAATTAACGATTCATTTGTTTAGTCATGTGAAAATGTTATCCAATAAGATTTATTCCGAGAAAACCGATGCAGTGAAAAATAATAACAAAACCGAGAATCAATCGGCCTCCTCGCTACAGGAGAAGCAAGCTAAATGTGTCGTGGCTAAAAATAAATCAGCGTCGTCCACCGCTGTTGCACCTATGAAATATGTAAAGATTTATCCTAAACTGCCAACTATTTCTTTAAAAGCAATCCCGATTGTAGAGGTATCTAACAGCCATGTTGATAACTGTGGACAATCTATATCTACAGTAGCTTTTAAAGCCGAAACTATAATAAATTCAACAAACAACATTTGTGACATCTGCGGCCTACAATTTGTTGATAGTGATATATTGAGAATGCATAAAGGGTTAATACATAACATTGACGAAATTTCTAATAATAACTTCTCTCGTTACGAATGTCATTTGTGTCCGAAATATTTCAAAATGAGGGGTTCATTAATGGTGCATCTTCGAGTAGCGCATTTTGGATTTTTATCAGGAAATTGCGGTTCAGAATATACCAATGATGGACAAGAAAAGAAAATGACTAATGATGGTAGTGGTGATCAATATATAACTTTACAAAGAAATGACAACAAACAATGGCAATGCGATGTGTGTCGGAAATGTTTTACGACTAAATACTTTTTGAAGAAACATAAACGACTTCATACAGGTTAAATAATTGGTGTTAGTTTTCGAGGTAAATCTTACTAACAGAGAAATAATAAATAGATAGAACCAATGGATACCTATAAAGCATCGATGGCAATTAATCTCTTAACTTTGTAATTATCAGCTTTGAGCTTTTTTTTAAATATTTTAATTATACTTTCCTATATTAAATTTTCCATGTTTTACAGGTGAAACTCCATATGCCTGTTCCCAATGTAATAAAACTTTTACATTTCAACAATCATATCATAAACATCTCTTGTATCACAACGATGAGAAACCGCATACTTGTAGCTACTGTGGTCGTGCGTTTAAGGAATTGTCAACCCTACATAATCATCAACGTATTCATACCGGAGAAAAGCCATTCTCCTGTGAAACTTGTGGTGAGTAGTGATAAAATAAGTTTTAAAACCAACTTCATAGGTACATAAAATTAAGAAAAACTTGTGTTTTCAGGAAAATGTTTTCGTCAAAGAGTTTCATATCTAGTCCATAGAAGAATTCATACCGGAGTTATGCCGTACAAATGCACGGCTTGTGAAAAAAGTTTTCGATACAAAGTAAGTTATTGAATTTTCTTTATTCGATCAATCCTATTACGTAACGTAAAAACACTACGGGTATTTCGTAACTGCATGACTTAGTGCAGATAAAGCTGTCAGTCACCACATTAACCTCGCACAAGGAAAATTAGAGTCAATATGTAAGTCTATCATTTTAACACAGTGTTCGTTCGGCTTTATCGTGCCTTCCGACACATAAAGATATTTTTCGAGATATTATTTTTTGGTCACCCATCCAATTATCAGCCATTATGATAATGCAAAACTTGTTATTATTTTCTAACTATTATTAAATATACCAATTTTATTGGCCTTAAATTTAAATCGTTGTGTTTCAAATAATTATTTTAGTTACTTTGAAATAAAGCTTTTTATCATCTACTACGAAACAAAAATAACGATGAATGTGTTTTTTTAACAGGCCTAGAATGTATAGCACCAAAAAATAAAGCGTTTTTTTATAACTCACAGGTCTCGCAACGCACTCACAAATGTCTAGCAAAACCTCCTGGAACCGTTGTCCGTCAATCTGGAAATCTAGTTGAAAAACTTAAAAAGAAAAACAAGGTTCCTGATATTGATAACATTGATAACGAAGACGCTAATCTAGGTCAAAAGAAAGACAACAAACCAGAGGCTAGCTTTGTTGAAGTTTCTGAAGCTAATGCTGAATTAGTTAGGACAGGTGCCAAGCTGTCCTTAGAAGATATGGAATCAGAAAATTTTACTTTACTCGCAGAAAATTTAGTTAACACTGGCGGTAATAGTGAGGATTTTCGAAGTAAGCCTTGTTCTTCTAAAGTATTCAATGCTACTCAAGTAATTCATAACAAAGTAAGCGCCATTGATTCAAATTTAGACGAACTGATAGAGTCCATTCCCTGTATAGATAAAAATATGCCATCACCTTCTGAAATATTAAAAAACTTATGCTTATCAAAAGATGATGACTATATGGCAATATTACAAAATCAAGAAAATGAGAAGCAATTTGATTTGTACAATGATTTAGGTGCACTTTTGTAAATTTATTTTTGCAAAATAAAGTTTTAAGTCGTATTCGTGTTTCATTTAAAAATATGATGTAAGATGTATCTATATCTAATTCTCAGGGAATTTGAATACGTTGATTTAATTTTAACTTTCAATCACTAATACTGCTAGCTCACTTACACATCATCAGCCTAACGTCTCACTGCACATTGGCCTTTCCGCCCAATAAAGTTATGACAAGAGTGGGCTTTAACCTTTCACACGGGTTTAATATGGATTGGTAGCTTTATCTTATTACTTCCTAACTAATAACTAATTAACATGAAGAACCGGGTGATTCTACGCTACTGTAGCCTAAAACGGGCCGAACAGCTGGCTAAGACATTATCCCCTTCTCGTTTTCTCAACAATGATCTTCAATGCAATATTTATTACGTCAACACACTTCAACTCGCTGATCTAGCGCGTATGTTAGGTATATTGTCTCACACTAAATAAACACACTTATTTCAGTATTTGTAAGTTTCTCGATTGGCCGTTTAATGGCTATAAACGGGCAGAGCAATGCCGTGCATTTTATTCGTAATGTAAGCTCTGAAAAATGTAAGCTACAAAATTATTAAGTTTTAGTGCCATCTGTACTGTCTTTTCATAAACTATAAAGTTCGGTAAAAACCGGTAAACGGTAAAGGACTCGTCTCGTTTGCTGCTTGCTTGAATACAAAGAAAAAAACACAAAAGAGTTTTGAGCGCAACCAGCTGTTTTTGTTCTTCTCGCTGTGCTTGCAATCAGTGAAATCAGTATGGATCAAAATTGAATAGTGTCATTTCATCTTGCATCAGTGACATTTTGTGAACTGGATGTGGATATTTTGAAATTCAATCGGAGTGAATAAATAATCGATTTGAATTTCTGTGAACGTCACACAAACTAATGGACTGCGCTTTTAGCCATTTATTACGTCTTATTTGAGGTACATGCAATGTGTGTAAATTAGGCCAACAGGCGCAGCACCACTCACCATTACTCTGCTGGGTATTTTGTTACAAGTAAGTTTATTGATTGTTGCCTTTAACTTGTTACGAACATTGAATCTCCATTGGGTTCTTAACTATATCTAACTTGTTATATTTGATAGAAGGTCATGATGTAACAACAATTTTCAGTATCTGTCTCTGCAACTAATAGATTAAAATCGTTTTATTTCTGTAATGGAATCATAGAAATACCTGCAAGTGTTGAAAAATATTTGTATTGTACCCTACAATTATTATTGATTAGTCAATTAGTCAGCAACTATCTAAGTAGGAATATTTAATTACAGAATATTATTTAGATATGCATTAAAACAGGAACAACTAAGGAATATTAAAACTAAAAAATATTTAAATAATGTAATACATTTTGTTGTTAATGTATTTAGATGCCGTAATTTATAAAAAAAAATTACATTAAGTCTTAGGCTGTATTGTAGAATGAAACTCGAGCATTAATCTTTATTTAAATAGAGTTAGAAAAGGATGCTGCTATTTATTGTATATAGCACTATCCCTTTCTAACTCAATTTAAGTTGAGTCTTGTTCTAGAATGCAGACCTAGCATGTTTATATAATTAGAATAATCATAGTTCCAAGTGGCGTTGCTCTCTCCAAACAGGTGCTACTTCAGTTATCTGAAAAGATGTATGAGGCCTGAAGATGAGTTCCTCATATTGCCTTATGGCTGTAATAGTTTTATGCTATAAATGTTGTATTGCAGCCAAGACAAATTGTTTCATGTATGGAATCATCTTCTGGTAAAGAACCAAGTATCCCGCACTATGCACATGCTTTGGAGGTGCAATTTATAGTATTCACTGGAAGAGAGTTTATTCCCCAAGGGGCTTATGCCATTTCTATAAGTGGTTGATCATAGCACTGGTGGAAACTCACAAAACAATACATGAATCTATTGTCTACACACATGCTACATTTCAAGTAGATATTACTATAATATTACTTTGCCATTTTTAACCCACAAAAGGTGAAGTAATATTGTAGCAATACCGTCTTTAGAGTTTAAATATATTGACTTGCTAAGAGATTTTTAGGGAATAAATAATTGTTTTAATCAAAATACTTCAATTCCATATTTGCAATGCGCAGAGTAGCTCAATTTTTCACCAACCTAATAGTTTGAGAGAAGAAAATAAAGCAAAAGTACAACTTTTATTCCAGACAAAGGAGTTGCTGACTGCTGTGTCTTTAAAACACATTACCACAATGTCACAGATAATATAGTCATACCTATCAGAGAGACAATTCTAAGTCACTAAGGCCCATATTCTAGAATGATACTCAAGCGTTGATCTTCACTTAACTATAGTGAGAAAGGGATAGCGCTCTAAACAATAAATAGCACCATCCCTTTCTAACTCAATTTGAGTAAAGATCAACATTGACTCTTTCCAGAATACAGGCCTCAGACTCAATGCAGAAACTGCTCTGTTCAAAGTCTCGAAACTGCTTCAAACCTGAATAGATTACAAGTAACTGTGCTACAAGGCACTTTTGGGTCCTTTATTCATTCTCTTTATTTTTGTTCTCTACAAATGATGCTGAATTTCCTGTAGTTCGCCTTTTATCGTTTAAAAATGGCGAGGTAATGTTATAGTACTTACTTCTGTTTTTAGAGATGGCCATAGCCATGTCCGTCTTCTTTCTATTGTAGTTTGATTTTTTAACAGTCAAAGAATATGTAGGCTAAAGTCATTGTTTATCACCTTTCTGAAAGTTCCGCAATATTACTTTTCCCGCTGCTTATATATAATATGACTTTGTTCAGTTTTGGCTTATCCTGGAAACCCCAGACAGTTGACTGCTGCTTAGGATCTGGATCGTAAGTATATATACAAGATTTACAATATATACTAAAAATTTTATAAACATGCTTTGACTTTCCTCGATTAAATCGCTGCAGAGTTTTGCACGTGCCTTTTTTTGTCGTCGCCAAGCAAATGTGGTATCCAACGAGAGATTAACTTTCTTACGCCAAGTTCTTGATGTAGGGTTGTTTGGACAGTGGTCCCTGAAATGCTAACGGTTGTCTCTATTTCACAGTATGTCCCATGACGATCTTCGAGGATTACTTGCCGCACGGCTTCGATATACTCTTGCGTAATGGCGGTTTTTGGACGACCTTCACGTTGCTTCTCACTGAGGCCAGAGTACTCACGTTGAAATGTTAAGTACCAGCTTTCTATAATCCTAAGACATGGTGCTGCATTACTAATTACAGAAGTGATCTCCTTAAAGCGTCAGACAGATGACTTTCTCGGCACCTAACGCGCAGAGAGCTTTCTCGTATGCATTTAGTTCGCAATGATTCGTTGTACATTTCCATATAAGATCCCTGTAACCTCAGCTCTTATGGTCTTATTAGTCTCTTATGGTGGACTTTTCGATCTATAGATATGATATCTTCGACTTTGTTGACGTTGTCTGCAGATGTTCATCCTGTCTGTGCCTAGCGCGCAACTGTGGAAAATGGAGAATCATAGTCACCCCATGTTTCAACTAGGTAGCTGTGTTTGTCTTTGGTACACATTTTTTCTTAAATCCGGTACTTGATGACAGCTCTGATTTAGTTTTTCTTCATTTTGATGTTTACTTGATATATACGAAGTGTTTTCCTATTTTATGTGCTCTCATCAGATTAAGTAACATTACATTTGAATCACCACTCTTATATATGTCACCCTATCATTAGCCTTGAATAAGATGTTCTTTAATCAGGGAGAATATCTGCTAAATACTTAAGTATTTAAAATGATAGCATTACGTTATTGTCTTTTGACATACTAATAACAATAAATACAACTTGGGTTACTTGCTCTGTTAACCATACGTTTTACCGACTATAAGCAAATATTATCTTGACATAATACAACTACTGATAACGTATCGCCGCAACTGCAGCCATTTTGTTTGAAGATATTGAAAGCGAATAAAGCAGAAGAGGGATACTGGTTATTTGCTCCATTGGAATGTTTCTGCAATTTTTTGCAGAATTATTATAAAAACGCTTTCATTTAGAAATGTTCCTACTCGTTCCATTGATGTAGGTATATTTGTTTAGTGTTCACTAAATACTCGAGCACGTGTGAAATGCAAATTTTATAGAGAATGGTTAACATATATTTGTACTGTGAATAATTAATATTATCCATAAAGAGCCAGCCAATACTAATGCGTATTTGGTGCCTTTTGCGTGCTATTCACAGCGCCGGATCTTCAATTTTTTTTGGGTGGGGCAAAAATTGTGAAATGCCGCCCCCGCCCACTTTCATTTATTTTTACCTTTATCATCCTATATTTTTTCTCTAATTTATATAATAAGTTCTCTAATTTATTGACATTTAGACAAAGCTGCAACTTTTTACGCAGCTGTGATCAGTTTCAGAGATATTACATCTCCTTGTCTTAATCCTTGGTGCCAATGATTGTGTAAGTTCTTCATGTACTCCACCTGACATAGTAGCGCTCTCGTACAAACATCTCAACAATTCGATATAGCAGTAGTAAAGTCAGGCACCGTTGTAGGGAATGAAGCACAGCCCAAGACTCGATCGAATCGAAGGCTTTCTCATAGTCCACAAACGCCAAACATTATGGTCGGTTATACTCTCCGGTCTTCTGTATAACCTGCCGCAGCGTATGTGATATGTAGTCTATGGTGCTGAAGCCTTTGAGGTACCCGGCTTGTTCGGGGGCTGGAAGTCGTCAAACCTATGCGCGAGACGAATCATGATGACTCTGGAGAATAACTTGAAGATGTGGCACAATAGCGTAATGGGTCGGTAATTAGTTTTTTTGTAATGTGATTTTTGTATATCATTGACGTTCATAAGTGCTTTTTGTAAGCCTAATTTAAATAAATGAATTTTGACTTTAACTTATCATAGCCGGAATATTAGGCTCTCTCCAAGCGGATACGAAAACTCGTTCGTAGGGAATTCTACTGTTTCAATACAAGGCTAATTACGGACCTTATTGAGGAGAACAGGGGCCCAAAGTTTTCCAAAAACCACTTGGGAGGAGCTTTCTGGTGAAACTTAAGATAGCAGATGGCCAACTACTCATATTACGCCAACAGATCCTGGAAGAGGTTGAGAAATTCTATGGACGACTGTATTTATCGAGCGCTCATCGGCCACAGACCGAAGACAGCGAAGATCTACGTGCCCCACTAAGGCACCATTGTACGTAGGATATCCCGGATGTTGATGTTAGCGAAATTAGTGCAGCACTGGAGCATCTGAGAAGTGGAACTCCTAAACACCGGTGGGCAACCCATCGCTAGGGCATTAGGTGAGCTCGTTTAATGACGTCATCTACCAGGGAACTACACTGGAGGCGTGGTCCAGTAGCGTTCTTTAAGAAGGATGATAAAACTCTCTTGAAGAATTATAGATCGATAGCGTTTCTGATAAACGTCTATACAGAGTTGTCACAACCAGTATACGTCGGTGGCGTCCTTCTCCGGATTGTCCAAGAATACGTTTAAGTAAACGTATCCTATCGTATTCTCTCGAAATTGTGCCGGTCAAGTTTTGGCCCAAGTGGGCCAAGACTTGGCCAGGGAGGCTAGTAGGAGGATTCATTTGGGCTGGGCGGCATTAGGCAAGTTACATCAAATCTTCACGTCGACGATTCCGCAACACTTTAAGACAAAAATCTTTGAGAAATACGTCCTACCCATACCAACATACGCAGATGAGACATGGACACTGACAATGGAGCGTGCTATGCTGGAAGGCTCTTATAGATAAAATCAAAAATGATATTATCCGCAAGAGAACTAAAATTACCGACATAGTTCGCCAGATTAGCAAACTGAAGTGGCAGTGGGTAACGTATGTCGCAGAACCGATGGCCGTTGGAGCAGTCGAGTTCTGGAGAGGAGACCGCGTCTTGGCAAGCGTAGCGTAGGACGCCCTCTGGCCCGACGACTTGCGAAAAGTCGCTGGTGGAGGCTGGATGAGAAAAACGGAGGACCGGAATATCTGGCGCAAAATGGGGGAGACCAATGTCCAGCAGTGGACTACGATAGGTTGAATAGAGAGGGAAAAGGTTTAATCACCTTTCTTGAAGAAGAGCACCACCACGCCATTGCTCCTCACCTTTGGCGTCGCACATCACCGATTCCGGAATTAAAGAGCTTCTGAAGGGTCTTGCACTGGCGTGCCCCTACTTTCAAAAGCTCTGCGGTAAATCCGTCGTCGCGGGGTCTTATAACACTAAGCTGTTTCAGAGACATCCTAAACTCAGCAAAAAAGAGCAATGTCATTAAAAAGTTACAATTTATCAATTATTGGTATTGATTTTAATCAATATTAATCAATTAAGTTCTGTAATGAAATAAGACTACTTGCCTCAGCATTTTCGAAGTCACACTGGATGAAAAAGACGTTTTATTTCCAATTTATTTTGTATATCCTTAAAAACGTGGTCGCTTGATGCAATGAAAAGGAGCTGAAATGTTTATCTTATTTTTTTTATTGGTTAAAAGCAGCTAAGTTGGCATCAATTAACATAGAGAAATAACTAGGTAACTTTGAAATAATACACTGCTGCCCTGGATAGATATCGACGAGAGAGTTTTTGTATATAGCGTCATTCCTCAGATCGCGGCTGCACGCGCCTGCGTGAACTGCGATTCCTACGTGTGCCTATTTAGAAATATGCAAAACAATGTAATGGTTGAGTAACATGCCTTACTCCGCGCCCCGGGTATCCGTCGAATTTCTATGGCCATGCAATATCTGCACTTGTAATAGTAATTATTCCGTGGGCAAGTAAGGTAAATGATGATGGTCCATTAGTCGGTTTGCCGCCCCTGACCGTGCCGCCCGGGCACGTCCCCCGTCTGCCCCCCCTAAGACCGCCCTGGCTATCAGGGTAATTTCCATTAAGGAAGAGCATCGGTGTTTAAAGTATGGTGAAATATTAGAAGTATTTTATACTCGTATCATAAACATTGCATTCTGAACTTTTTACTCAAAGCTTTACGAAACCCTGTTTGGCAGATAGGCATGGACTCGAAGGCTAGGACTAGGGAAGATAATAATAAGAACAGAGTGGTTACTCTATATTTTTTCGATACTTATAACATATACAACCAGGCGAGCTTACTGATGGTGATTACTTTTATGTTTAAAGTAACTGCACGTTCTATGCTTTATTTGTGTAGCTCGCATCACGTTAGTTGTCTGCTCGTCGACTCGCTACCCTACACGATCCCGTCAGCATACGCCCTATTGATTTCGTCCATTCGCTGTTGTTTTTTTTCTTTACGCTTACTGTTCACTGATGTGGAATGGAAACCGTGGCTCTCAATAAAGAAATCACTAAAATATCTAGCGCATTACGAGATCCAATAAAAGGTTGCCTCAAATAGGAAATGCGACATCAACAATTTATTTATTTAAGGAGTTTATTGTCTTTTTTCCTGCATTTGTAGCCACAACGGTACCGTTCAGCTCGCTTCATTTTATATCGCAAAAGGAACGTTACTCAATAGCGATAGAATAGATAATTAGTCTATATCCAATAAGACTTTACATTGATTTTTAATGCAACAGGTTATTATAGAAAACTCATTTGTAGCTTTCAATAACAACCTGATTGATTTCATTTTTTTTATACAGGAAGACGTAATTTTAAATGTTGTATTAAAATAGATTTACATACATACAGAGGCTAATAATTTAAAAAGAATTTACATAACAGAGGGCTAATAATTTAAATAATAGTTATAATTTTTTATAAACTTTTTGATGGAGAATAAAGAGACAGGTTTCGTTACGAATTGAGTAGTCTAGGACAACAGAATGGTAACTGATTTTAACTGTAAAAAATATTACCGTTTCTTTTATTATTTCTAATTCTCAGATATCGGTATTGATAATATGTACCCGTGTTATTTGTGTGCCCTCGGCTGCGCTCGACTGCACCAAAGGCATCTGAGGATGCCACGTGCAATTCGCGTTAATACGTCAATACGCATATTGCCAACACAAATCGCGGAAATGGTTTAAATCAAAAAACCACACACGTTTCAGTTTTGCGTCCAGTTTTTGCACAATTATCTAGATTCATATTGGTATCTAAACTGGTAGTAGTCACATTGTACCATCAATATCATGTATAGCCGTTTTACTTTATGTCTGCACTTACGTCCAAATTGGTCTCCATTATAAACACCCATATTCTTTTATATAACGTCCTCAACATTTGCTTTGCTAACATGTTATAATGCAATAATTAATGAGCAAATATAATTTTGAAAACGAACAATAGATATATATTTATAATTTAACGACTCCACACGTAATGGTCGAGACGTCGGCTACTACACCAAGGGTTCCGGGTTCGATCCCCGGGAAATACAAACATTTGTGTGCATAAACATGTCTGTTTGTAATGGTCTGAGTGTTTCTTACTATGTGTAATATGTATGTATTTACAAAATGAAAATATGTATATAAGTATGTTTATCAGTTATTTAGTTCCCTGACTACAAACTCCTGGCCTAATATGGGGCTAGATGGCGCTGTGTGTGAATGTCAGTGGATATTTATTTATTTAACTTCATAAGTATATAACGCTTTGATAAATATGAGGCTATGTTAGGTGTTTCTTAAGCGATAATGACCGAAATGAGGACATCTGTAAACTTAGTAACGGACACATCAATTGTTGATAGTGGCGTCCACGTAACGGAAATAGGAGCGTAGGCCATCCCCAACTGCCTTGAATCAGTCCTGCCTTGGAAAACCTCAGTAGGCTTGAGAAGCATATGAAATGTATTCCTATGTTTCTAGAATTTACAAGACTTGAAATGGCATGAGTAAATACCTTGTAATATTCCGACACCATTTTTCATCTGTTTTCAATACTAACAAAACATCTCATTTGTTCAAAGGTATAATACCTAAATCTTAATAGAAATAATGATAATATAAATTGCAATGATTTAAAGTGGAAAAACAAGGAGTCTAAATAAATACATCTAATAGACAAATCTAATGTTATTCGTATAACTTGTTGGATATTGAAGTGAAATGAAAGTACATCAAATATTGAGAAATACGATAACAATATTAGGAAATAACAAAATGTGACTTAATCACCATGATTATTAATGGTTAATTTACTAAACGGCCCATCAAGTAAATTGGCTATTGTGACGTTGTTAATTGTTTGACTGTTTGTATATACACGTAAACCAAATGCTTGATTGTTACCAAAAAAATAACAAGACATCAATACATTTCATATTCCAAATTGATCCTCTATATTGCAAATAAGAAGAATAATCATCATAAAATATTTTTCTGCAGTCAGTTTGTGGCGTTTTGTTTTGTAAATAAGAGTCTCGCCCATTTAAGAGTGATCTCCCGTCCCTCATGCCTTAATCCTGTCTGTTGGCTGAGTATAAAGAGGTTTGGTCGGTGCGCGGATCTATGTTGAATTGGCAGGGGTACAAGGTGGCAGGGCCGCGTCTGTATCGATCCGTCGCGGCCCGCCCGCAAGCCCGACACCTTTCATTACCTTCAGCTTCACTGCACCACCATATCAAATATATGTAACGGATATAATAAAACAAATTCATAATGCTATGGTTGTAATTAAAATGCAACATTAAATGGGCTCCTTTAAAATTCACGCCCCAACCCTCCTATCTAGGCCGACCGATCGATTGGCTTATTAATATTCAATTCTGGTTGTGTTTAGAAATATGTGTTCTCACTTTAAAGTGGATTACTTGCAAGCGTTAGTGTAACGGCGATTATTACACAGTCATCATTGCTCGGCCTTTTATAAAATTAGCACAATAAATTACTAAGCATGATAGCTGTTCATGTAAGCAGTGCACTAGTTGTGTTGTTGAAGTTTGTTGTCAGTCGGAGGCACGTGTTGTTATACCGATGGGGTTACGTAACATTACGTTAAGCACAGAAATAACGATATGTTTATATATAAGCACAGAAATAGGCACACCACCTGTCTCCCACTAGTGTAGCGTGGATAACGTGTTCGTATTCAATCCGAACTCGCACCCAGATGATGTTTATCTTAACGCAGCTGTTGGGAAATCTCACATGGTTCAAGTACGAGTAATGCGTTAAGTGGCATAAAATGCTGAGATCTTCATCACGCCTCTAGTAAAATATGAAGGACTCCCGCAGACAAACTCTCCCCTAGGGACTTAAATAATATCAATCTCGTACACATGACTCGTATAACATAATATGTATGATGTAGCTTCTGTTTTCTAAGCAGCATTAACCAGCAGAATGAGATACAATATTGGCCTCGTTGCGCACATTGCGTAAACGGCCGTAGACTTGAACTCATTCTTTCATCAACTGACACACTTTTAACGAATTGTAATCAACATTTTGTGCCGTGTACACAAACCGTTTTGACTAATGCACAAGTTCCAAGTACTCGTGTGTAATGAGATTTTTGTTATTCTACATGTTAAATAGATAGTTGGGCTTAATGCATTTTATTTTAGTATTCAATGCAGTACTGTAGTTTCGGCGAGTTGTGCAAGATAAACGGACAGACCGTCACGAAACCTTTGGCTCCACGTCGATGATGTTGTAACACCATAGCTTTCACCGCTCGATCGAAACCATGCTGATGCTTTTAGCCAAATAAACCATATTAAAGCCAGCTTACATTTATTTTACTTAGCAGTTTCATATAAAATAAGTTAAAGAAATCACAACATAAAGCAGCCCTGCGACCTCCGCGGCGCTCGCTGCTCGCCTGGGCACGTTCTTTGTTCTCACTCGTGACAGACTATTTTTGCAACGTTACACGTTATTTTAGTTAATTAGGTCACTTGTTAACGTGCTGGCGTTTCCTGATTTAAAAAGATGACTTGTGAAGAATTATTTATTTAAAATTAAACACTTTTAGTACATAACGGCTTACACTTATCACTTCAATAAATTGAATGCAATTGTATTACGTAATAGGTATTTTCTGTGCAAACAATAATGTAATGTTTTGTATACACCGCTGAGAGAATTCTACCATTAGTCGAGTAATAAAGTTGGAATTGGATTATATATGTAACATATTATGAGATATAGAAACAAGTTTAGAGAGCGTTGGAAGACGCCAAAACGGACGTCGCGAGACATATTCCTCGTGTCCCTGACTCGCTTGTAGTATTCAGTCATTACGAAAATAGTTACAAGCTGCTTATACATTTGTGTTTATCTTACTGTATTTAACCTAAAGTAATATTTGTGCTAAATAAAGTTCAGCCATGCATAAATCATGTACAACTAAATTGTTCCTTTTCAAAAGTTTAGGTTTTAGTATTTGTCTATCTGTTTAAGTTAATTTACAATGACCATATTTATGGTAGTCAAACGTTCTAAAAATTATACAGGTATTTTTTTTACAAAAAATATATTTTCTTATCTAAGAAAAGTACCTGCAGCAAAAAAATTGCTCTTGATTGAACATTTGATTTCAACCACAGATTTCCCAATACAGAGATGGGGCAAGCCGCGTTTAAAGTGCGACAAATGTAAGCTCAACGAGCATACACTGGCTACCAGTTTACGCTCTGTGAGACGAGTCAAGACGCACGAATATTAGAAAAAAATACCGTTTTTTTCCAAAATGCCATCCTGTGCAATTGTAACATGCCATCTTCGCAATAAATCAGTAAATTTACCAAGAAATATAATAAATTTTCACAGGTAAGAACCGAAAAGAAATTGCGACACTGGGACTGCCTATAAACTTGGCGGCTTGTCCAGTCTAATGTATATTCTGATGTCTGTGATTTCAACGGACATTTTATAGGACCGGGAATCAAATATTTTTTTACTCCATATCCTTAACTCTTTCGTACCTTGTGATTTTTTTACTAACGGTGACATCCTGAAACCGTACTTTATTTAGTCTTTTTTTTTACAAAAACAAAAGTAAAGAATTTTTACTCAAGATGGTTAGAAGCATTTAATTTATTTTTTTTATTCAAAACTTTCAGCAACTTATATAAGAGACAAAAAATCTTCAAAAATAAATTCAAAATGGATGCAGTGATTGTGTGCGAGTGTGTGCATTAATTGAGAACCGATCTGTCTGGCTCGGGTATAATTTGCAGGGGGGTTTCGTGGAAGGGTCGCCGAAGGGTCGTTGAACCGATAGGGCTCCAGAGTGTTTAGCGGCGGGGGCGCGGGCGCACTGTGCCGGTCGATGACTCCCGAAGTTGCACCCCGACACAATCACACATTGCTTTCAATGCACCCGATTTGAAGTGTTTCCATTTGTTCCCACACCACATCTTATTTAATTAAGAATATTCGTGAGAAATTGAATGCTGCTCTGTCATGGTTATCAGGTGAGCGTCCTGACCGTCCTGATCACTCATAAGTTATGATATTAAAAATATATGTTTAATCTGTTTACATATTTCGCCAATAATCTCTGAAACTTCTGAACAAGTTTATTATTATTCTACCCGAGTGAGTTCGAATGAGGTCCGAGGGTGCGAGGCCCCTCTGGGCTCGAGGCTGCGGGCGGTGGCCCGCGTCGCCCACGCCTCACTACGCTACTGTCCTGCATTATCTCGAGCATATCCAGCTTTTAAGTAACCATCAATACGGGTCCCGTAAGGGTCTTTCAGCTAGAGATCTGCTGACGGACTTGACGCATAGATAGACCATGGCTTTAGAAAGAAAGGGGGAAGCGCTTGCTGTAAGTTTGGATGCGGCGAAAGCCTTTGATAGGGTTAAGGTTAAAGTTAAAGATAGGCATTAAGAACTCATTTCTTAAGCTCTCTTCCTATGGGCTGCCTGATAGTTTATGCAAATGGGTCACCAGCTTCCTGACAGATCGAAGCATCAAGGTCGTTGTCGACGGTGCATGCTCTGTCTCTAAATCTGTGGACGTTGGTGTACCGCAAGGCTGTGTGCTGTCGCCCACGCTGTTCTTGCACCTCTTGCATACTAATAATAATAATAAATCTTTATTTTATAATATTTTACATTGTTGTTTAAATAATGATCTCTGAGACCTGTGTTAGATTACACTGTGCTACAGGCCTCAGCCTTCCTAAACTATTAATACTATCACATAAGGATTTAGAATAGACATATTTACATCTATTTGCCAAACTTTGTATGTTTATGTATAATTTATATATATATATAAGTTTGGTTTATTGTGTTTATTCGTTTATATGCGTGATTGTGCGAGCGGGTGTGCATGTATGTGTTCGTGGGATCGTGTTGTGCATGTATGATATGCTACAGATAAGTGGCATTCATAGCTAATGCGGATGACAGCATAGGCAATGCTTTATGTACCGGTAGTGCAAATCTTTCTTAGGAAGATGCCGTAACTTGTGTCTTAAGGGTCGAGAGTGCTCTTAACCAAGTCTCAGATTGGGGTCATCAAAACTTGTTTCTGTTTAACCCTTGACGAAGCTAGTTTGCGCGTTTTCCGCCAAAAAACACCATTTGTCGAGTCACATAAATTCCAAAATGCCACAAAAACATTTAAGGTTACTCTGTAAAAAATATATCAGATCTCATGTAGAGCCAAGCTTCTGAATCTACTCGGCCTTACTCTATCATCCCTAAGTTCCACAAATTCTACATATCGGTGAATATATAGGTATGGCTGGGCTGTTTCGTTACTACAGATCAGAAACTAAATAAACCAGCTTCTTCCATTAGACCGCATTTAAAACAAGCTATTCCAATCGTCAACGATCCAGTTATTTCCAATCCGCTTGAACCTTTGGGTTGACGTAGAGATGTGGTCTTTCACCACCTAGATGAATGGAAGTCCTCTACAAAGCGTTTTTGTCGTTTTATTTTGCCACAGACGACGAAATTTTAGAATCAGTCGCTGCCGGAGATGTGTTCTGAGCATAACGACCTCATTAACATCATCAGCTCATTAAATGTCCCCACCGAGGGGCACAAGCCTACCTCTATAGGTTGTATAGGCCTTAATCATCCACGCAACCCCTGTTTTCTTCTTTCTTAATTTCAGTCAGTGCCCTTTGGTATTGGAAATGAATGGGCGGCGGTGTCATTTCCCATCAGATGAGCCGTTTGCTCGTTTGCCCGCTATAGCATAAATAAAAAAGGTATGTATTTATGACAAGGTTCTATGTTTAACGTTAACCTCGTCCTTTGTATGCGACCTCTACCTGGAATATTGTACGCCGTATGATGTTTTTTGCAACTATTCTAATTCCGGTGCTTTGTCGTAAATTACAAATACGTAGTATGCGTTCAGTGTACTTTATTCCTGGACTAAATATAAATATGCAAGGCAATGGATCATTTGGTTGTCATTGTAATGTAATTGCTTCAACGTTATCAGGTACGTGGTAAAATCAACATCCAGACCTGGAACTACAAAATAATACATATCTAAATCACAGTCGCAAATAATCCATTTTTAAGGCCCTTTTTGCTGTTAGCCGCTGATGGCCTTTAGAGCTTAATCGGGCAAGTGGCCAGCGTAGACGACTCTTAGCCTAACAATAGTTTAGACTAGAACCTCGGCTCTGAACGTCAAAAACCTGATTCTATACATCTATAGCGCAACCGAGGTCATCTAAAATAATAAATGCAACTGTAGTGGCACACGATGATTTCCGTGACGCGTGTTCAGTTTGGCTTATTGACAACGGCGAGGTGTTTACAGCGGTGTTGCCGAGGCGAGCTGGTTTCGCACGTGGCCGCTGCAGCTCAGCCGGGTTGTCGACCCGCGGCCTTGGGGCGCAGCCCCTCGCCGCCGTATCCAACAACCATGCCAATACATACCTTATTATTTATCGCGCAAAGCTCAACATTCATACACGTCACTCTTCAATTTCAACAAAAACTCACCAAACTTAATCTTGTTGTATCGAATGTTGATATCGCGATTGTGCTAAGGTTAAGCACTTGTTTTTAAGTTTTAGTATAAAGGTGAGTTTCATACTTTTCGATAGCGTTGCTTCAGGTCATCTCGGATTGCGTCGCTCTGTTTATGTTAGTTAACATATAAATTGTCACATATGGCGCATTCTTTTATGAATCACAAATTTTGTATTACAAGATGTTTCGCAATTTGTCATAATAACCTACTGTCTTATTTAGTCATATGGGCTGTTTGATGAGTGGTATTTTTCCAAATAGGTCTATTGTCTTGAAAATATTTCTTTGAAATGGTAAAGTTTATATACGATATTCATGCCACGAGGATAAACGTTTGTATTCCGGAGTCAAGGAAGGTCACGTTGGAATAACAAATCAGCAGCGGAGTTTTGTTTTTTTTTTTCGAGTTCGCCTCGGTCCACTCGAGCGCAGTTTAACAACATGAAGTCACGTGACTGTTACCAAGTAATGGCCGCTCGAAATCTCTGTATTGTGTGCGTATCCTAGGATATAACATTGATGGTTCTATATTCTTAAGTAAAAGGTGCGCTGTTCTACCTGATGTTGTTTACTTTTGTTAGTAAATAATAAGTACAAAGATTCTCTCAAATTCTACCTGGCAAGCGCACCTGGTGCACGCCTGATCGCTGTGAAGCTCATGTTCCTACCTATGGTGGGGATACGTGCGTTTGTGACTGGACAGGTTTGTTTTAAACAGGTTGATGTGGTTGCTTAGCTAGAATTGCCTGTACCGTTTGATTTGACTCTCATAGGGCATTCATTTACAGTATATGTATAGGTAGGTAGTTTGAATTTGAAGCTGTTTGCATTTACAAAAAAAATGTGCTAAAAAGCTTAAACAACGCATCACCTTATAATGATGTACAAAGTGAACTTTGAAATTATGAAATGATTGACAATTATTAATATTAATTTACTATATATAAGTGTTTCTTGAGGTGTACCTATAGTGACTCGTAATATCACGTAACGCTACGTGCCATGTCTACTAAGTCAGTCGAAGTTGACAAATCTTCAATTGTAACGGTTTCATTTCCTGGCTTTTAGTCACACAAGAACTTATTGACGTTTAGGTACCGTTAATAGAGTTGTCTAATTGCTACCGTGCCTTCTCGAAATATATAAAAAAATACATATTTTACTTAATACAAGTTTGAGATATGGGAAATAGTACAAGTAGGGAGCGTCGGTGGCTCAATTCAAATTAACAAATACGGCAAGTTCAAATACGGCTCTTACGGTGAAGGAAAATATCGCGAGGAAACCTGCGCACGCCTGCGAAGAGATTCAAAGGTTGTGCGTAAAGTCGGCTAATCCACACTGAGCCCGCGTGGGCGACTAAGGCCTATACACCCTTTACGGGTAGGCTCGTGCCCCTCGGTGGGGACGTTTTAATGAGCTGATGATGAAGTATGAGTATTTATAATATTAACGTCTAATAAATTATATCTGTAATGAATGCGATAGTTTAAAAGTAAGTTGTTATTATCACCCTGCGGACAGGCACAACCGTTCATTGAACTTCAATAAGTTTTTTTACCTAAACAAATTGAGATATCTACCATTGACAAAACTGCAACAAAAACGTCTTGATCTGTTTTTCCGTCCCTTATACCCGAGACCTTCTGTAAAGGTTTTTATGTCTAAGAAACCGAGCCTGCGCCCTCAGCTTTCGCTCAGTGAAAGTGAAGAGAGGGATAACGGTATCGTGTGCCCGGTTATGGTCGGAGTTATGAAAACATACATAACGTACAAATATAATTTATTGAGTACAAACCAACGTTTGTGCTATGTAATGTAACGTGTAATTATTTTTATATTTATCGCAAGCGGCGTCTACAAATATTTGATTTCGTAAAATAAACAATTTTCAGTATGAATTTTTATAATAGACAAGTTATGGCATGGACGTATAAAAAAGTTCGGACGGAGTCTCGCTAACATCATGTATGGAATACCACAAAATATTAAGACACACATCTCTCAACAGAGCCATATATTATGTTAGGAAATGAGTCTAAAAGAAGAACCCTGACAGTATTGGATATTGTAAAAAACCGATGTAAACAAAAGAAAAACAATCTATAAATTACATATTATAGGTAAATCAACAATTTGATTACATATTTTTAGTTCAAAACTCTAAAATTACTATACAAAAATATTTGTTAAAATAACATCATGGACAGCAGCAGCAGGTATATAGGTTCATAAGTATTAGGATTTATGATGTATAAAAAAAATGCAATATTTTACCCTTACTGGGCTTATGTGTTATTATAAGATTTATATAAATCACACGCAAACTTATAATTGAATATGAGACGTCCTTTTAGTAGTCCGCTCGGAGCATCACAATCGTAGATTAATTTTTAGACACCGTTATGGCCAAAAATCTCGCTTTCGAGCACGTTATGGATATGGAAATGAGTATCAGTGGAAGCTTGGGCCGTGGGCAGAGTGTGGTCGTTCACCACCCTTTGCCCCGCCTAAGCTACGTTACGCTATACAACGCCCTTGATATGCGTTTGCGCATTTTAGAACTTCGGTAGCCATTTAATTAATAATCTTAATTGGTGGCTTATTGTTGCCTGAGCGGTTTTTTTAATAAATGCCTATGTATTTCATCTAAGGTGCAACATTTGCACCATGATTTTTCATTAACTGCGGAAATCCATACTGTTACGAGCTGAAGGTTTCGGATAAATTATTGCCAAACACGAAGAATAACACGGTAACACACTTTATTAGTTAACCAATATTAATCACACACAACACTAATTACACTTACACTCGTACTAATTAATCAATTAACGCACGCACTAAAATCCGTAATTAACACTGCACACTATAACACAACACTTTCCGCACACACACGTAATAATCACACGTTAACTCTTCACACTGTTATATCACACTCGACGATCCCTTAGATATCGCTGTATCACTCGCTTCTTCCTTGTAGTCGCAGGTATTTCGCTCTTCGTTCGCTCTTGAGTAGAACACAAGACGGCGCACCCGGCGCACCCGTCGGCCCGCCTTATATACCTGTCCGGCCGCTGAGCTCGAAGCGTCGACGTCATTCTACATAGTTCGCGAATTATCTAGAACATACTAGACTCTTTGCTATTTGACAATTCGCATGTCATACTCTATGGATTGTCTGTGGACTGACGTCACATATTAGCCGCCATATTTAATGACATTTTAATACGTCAATTCGTAACACTGCCCCCTTCCAAGAAATGCTCGTCCCGAGCATTATCTCCATAGAAACGCGCTAATCGATCCACATGAACAATCTTGGATGCTCCTCGTGGGTGCTTGCGTATACGGTACGTGACGTCGTTAATTTTGGTTATAACTTGTACGGTCCATCCCATTTAGCTTGAAGTTTGGGAGACTTTCCTTTGCTTCGAAGTGGGTTATGTAGCCATACCAATGAACCTTCTTCAAAACCTTGATTGTTTACGTTGCGATCGTAACGTGTTTTGGTCCTTTCTGATGACTGCTGACTTGACTGTCGAACATGCTCATAAACGTCATTCATCTTATCTCTTAAATCACTTACGTACTCCGTTATACTACGAGGTGTATCAGGAGGTATTCCAGTAATAAGGTCAGCAGGCAACCTTATTCTCGACCGAAATTTGCAAATGCTGGGGTTACGGATGTGCTTTCATGGATAGCGCTTCGGTAAGACAAGAGGAATGGCTGTATATGCTTATCCCAATCCTTCTGTCTGCTATCTACAACTTTCGCCAAGTATCTCTCAAGCGTTTGGTTAAAACGCTCTACCATTCCATCCGATTGTGGGTGATAAGAAGTTGTTCGTGTCTTGTGGGCACCCATTACACGACAAGTCTCCTGAAAAACTTGCGATTCAAAGTTTCTTCCCTGGTCGGTGTGGATTTCTAAGGGTACCCCGAACCGACAAAAGACTTCTTGAACGAGCTTGTCGGCAACTGTAGTAGCTTCTTGATTAGGTATCGCGAAAACTTCAGGCCACTTCGTGAATAATCCATGACAACCATGAAGTATTTGTTGCCGCTCTCACTGACGGGAAACGGCCCCGCCACATCTAATGCTATACGTTCCCATGGAGCTCCCACATTGTATAATTGCATCGCACCTCGGCTGCGTGTATGTGGTCCCTTTACAGCAGCGCAGCTAGTACATTTGCGACACCAATCTTCAACATCAGCCCGACAGTGAATCCAATAAAATCTTTCACGAATTCTCAGTAAAGTCCTTTTTACTCCCAAATGGCCGCCGGAACATCCATTGTGATATAGCTGCAATACTTCCGGTACTTTACTTTTCGGAACCACCATTTGTAGATGACAGTTATCACCGCGAGTACTTTCCCATTTTCGGCAAAGGACGCCATCTTGGATGAGCAAACTATTCCATTGTGCCCAATAACTCTTCGTGACAGAGCTCATAGAGGCGACAGTACTCCAGTTGGGCCGAGGAGTGCTAGCTTCAATCCACTCGAAGATGGGCTTTATGTCCCTGTCATCCTTCTGCGCCTGTCGTAATGTTGACCTCCATTCATCGCTTATGTTTGTTTTGATCACTCGAATGGGAACTTCTTCTTTGGCTTCTTGCCGAACACAGTGCTTGCAATCCTCGGAACAAGGTCTTCTTGAGAGCGCGTCGGCGTTACCATGTGACTTTCCGCTTCGATGTTCTATCACAAAGTCAAACTCTTGAAGTAATTCAATCCATCTGGCCACCTGTCCTTCAGGATTCTTAAACTGTAAAAGCCATTTTAATGCAGCATGATCAGTGCGTAGACGGAACTTACGCCCTAACAAATATTTATTAAAGTGCTGTAAAGTCTTAACCACAGCAAGAAGCTCCCTTCTGGTGACACAGTAATTTCTCTCTGGTTTGGATAAGGCCTTACTAAAGTAGGCAATCACAACTTCATGCTCTCCTTTCCGTTGCGATAATACACCACCAATTCCAGTATTACTGGCATCTGTGTCGACGATGAATTCATTCTTTGTATCAGGGTAACCTAAAATCGGTGCATCACAAAGATGTTTCTTCAACTCGTGGAATGCGATTTCACATTGTTCATCCCAACGGAAAGTTCGTTTCTCCTCCGTTAGCTTGTGCAATGGTCTGGCAATATCGGCAAAATTCTTGACAAAGCGGCGATAGTAAGAGCACAGTCCAAGAAAAGCTCTCACCTGGGTCTTGTCTTTTGGTACTGGCCAATCTTGTACAGCCTTAATCTTCTCCGGATCTGTTCGCACTCCATCTTGAGAAACCACATCCCAAAAAGGTTACTTCCCGCCGAAAGAATGAGCATTTCTTCGGGTTCAGCTTCAAATTAGCTCCTTTTATCTTCAAGAGAACCTTTTCCAGATTCCTGAGGTGTTCCTGGAAGGTGCGGCCTACAATAATCACGTCATCTAATAGACTAGACAGGCGTCTCCAATCAAGCCAGTAAGCACTAATTCCATTAATCTCTCGAAAGTAGCAGGAGCGTTGCACAAACCGAATGGCATGACCGTAAATTGCCATAAACCTTTGCCTGTTGAGAAGGCAGTTTTCTCTTGTCCCTGGCATCGAGTTCCACTTGCCAGTACCGCTCTTCAGGTCTAACGTGGTAAACCACTTCATTCCTGTCAGCGTGTCCAGCGTGTCATCGATTCTCGGAAGCGGGTAGCTGTCCTTCTTTGTAATGTCATTTAATCGCCTATAATCTACGCAAAACCGTAGGCTACCGTCTTTCTTCTTCACAAGGACAACAGGTGAACACCATGGGCTAGACGAGGGTTCGATGACGCCATCTTTTAGCATCCCATCGATCATGGCCTCAACCTCCTTTTCACGGGCCACTGGTAATCTTCTCGGTCGCTGGCGGATCGGTGCCTCGTTGCCAGTATTAATTTTGTGTCTTACCAACCCAGTTTTCCCAATATCTGCATCATTTGTCGAGAAAACGTCGCTATACTTGACCAACAATCCTTCGGCCATCCTTCTTTGATCCTTCGTCAAGTATTGTTGACATTCCTCAAACACAGTAGAGACATCAATGCCTGGGTCGGGTCTTTTGCCAGGCTGGGTAGATCTTCACATCGACGCAGCCACGCTACTCCGTCACAAGTGCCCATGATGGTACCCTTCTTAATTACTTGTTCCTCAGCGGAAAGGTTTAATACACGTACCGCTGCAACTTTACTAAATTTCACAAGACTTCGTGCCATCTTCCACGGTGTTAAATGATTTGAACTTTCTATAAGCACACAACGATGTTCTTTGCCAGAATAATGTGGAAGACGTACTGGAACTATAGTTTCGGACCTGGGTAAAAGCACTGTTCTTCGTAAGCAGTACACATTTCCTGATGAAGCACCTTCCATCATCAGTTCTTCTGTGCCACATTTCATAACACCTTCATTAACGTCGATCTTGCAGTCATGATTTCGCATAAAATCTAGGCCCAATATGCAATCATCGACGATATCTGCTATAATGACTCGATGTCCATACACGTTGTTGCCTAACCTGAACTCCACATTTCTACAGCCATGTACGGGCAGATGCTGACCAGTAGCTGTTACCAGTTGAAGATGGTCGAAGTTCCCGCTGTTGCCCCCAAGAAGACGATTTGCTAATTGAGAACTGACGACCGTACGTGAAGCACCAGTATCCAACGTTAGCCTGCACGATATCCCGTTGATTTCACCTCTTATTATCAGGCTGTTCCCGTCTTGAGCTTGGCGAATCGAAATCTTCGGGGCTCGACGAACACCAGCCAGCACCCGCCCCACGGTCCTGGCACTTATTCGTTTCCCTGTTGATGTTGGGCAGTTGTATTTGCCGCCCTTTCTTCATGATCCTCAGTCCGCCTAGCGCTAATTTGTTTGCGGCAGTTCAAGCGGAGATGGCCTTTGAGCCCACATGAATAACATCTAGGGATAAATCTCCGCAAAGGTTCACACTCAGCCGTTTCAACAACTTCCCTGATGCGGTGGGTTCTTTGATCTTGACGTACGGCTTCCACTTCCAACGCATGGGCCAAAGCGTCCTTTAGCGTAGCATGATGTCCAAGTCGCACAGCTGCCCTCACCTCCAAATCCCGGATGCCATCCACAAAGGCCTGCACCAACATCTTCTGGGATAGTATGGGCTCTGTTCGATATGCTTTACGAACAAGCTTCTCGATTTCCAATCCCCACTGTTGTAAATTCTCACCAACGCGCTGGACCCGTTCTTTAAGCTGCGCGCGAAACACATGTTCCAAATGAGCATCACCAAACCTGGATTCCAGTGCTTGCACCAACTGCCCATATGTCACATCTTTGCCAAGAGTTTCAAGCACCGACAACGCTTCGCCCCGTAGGCCCAGTGTTAGCGCTGTCAAAGCTTGGGATTCCGACCACGAGTTTGTTTCCTTAACCACCTCGAACTGTAGATTGTACGCCGACCAAGACGTTGTCCCATCGAATGGCGGCACTTTAACGCCTTTTGTTGAAGGCGCGCAACCAACGGATTGCGGGCTACCGTTGGTGATCTTTAGCTCCTTCACTTCTTTCTTGATGTCGGCAATCTCGCTGAAAGCTTCCGTAATCTGTTTCTCATGATGGCCGACTTGCTCCTTAACTTCTTGAAGATCCTTCCCAAACTTGCTATGGATATCCTTGATAAGGAGCATTTGTTCCTCTTGTCGACGTGCCTGTTCCTCCTGCCGGCGAGCCTGTTCCTCCTGCCGGCGAGCCTGTTCCTCCTTATCGGCTTGGAGTTGCGCTTGTAACTGTCGAGCTTGTTCCTCCTGACGGCGAGCTTGTTCCTGTAGCAACGCCATCAATGCAGCCATATCGAAAGTGGACGCTGCAGAGGCCGTAGATGGTCCCGGCACACCTTCTGTTGCAGTCGCTGGGCTGCCCGATGATGGCGACTCTTCAAACCGGCTCCTGTCCATAGCGGCTTGTCGCTGGCTTCTAGTACGAACAACGTCCGTATCTTCCTTCGGTAGCACAGGCATAATTTATCCCACTTCTGACACCAAATGTTACGAGCTGGGGTTCGGATAAATTATTGCCAAACACGAAGAATAACACGGTAACACACTTTATTAATTAACCAATATTAATCACACACAACACTAATTACACTTACACTCGTACTAATTAATCAATTAACGCACGCACTAAAATCCGTAATTAACACTGCACACTATAACACAACACTTTCCGCACACACACGTAATAATCACACGTTAACTCTTCACACTGTTATATCACACTCGACGATCCCTTAGATATCGCTGTATCACTCGCTTCTTCCTTGTAGTCGCAGGTATTTCGCTCTTCGTTCGCTCTTGAGTAGAACACAAGACTGCCGGCGCACCCGTCGGCCCGCCTTATATACCTGTCCGGCCGCTGAGCTCGAAGCGTCGACGTCATTCTACATAGTTCGCGAATTATCTAGAACATACTAGACTCTTTGCTATTTGACAATTCGCATGTCATACTCTATGGACTGTCTGTGGACTGACGTCACATATTAGCCGCCATATTTAATGACATTTTAACTACGTCAATTCGTAACAATACTAATATTATAAATGTGAAACTGTGTCTATCTGACCTTCTTTTACGGCAAAAAAGAGAATTGACATGATTTTTTAAAGATAGTTGAAGGGATGGAGAGTGACATAGACTACTTTTTATAGTAAACCTAACACCTCAATTACTTAAAATGGGTGGTGGAAGTTTGTAAAAAAAATGGTATGCGGACTAATTGTTACCAAACAAAAATCGTGCATAATTCTTTTAGGAATATTCTCTTAAAGAAGGGGTTAAATTTTGTACGGGAGTTTTAGCAGTTTTCAAGGTTGGACGCAAAAATCAGTAGGTACGCACTCTTTGTTACCAATGAAAATGAACTGCATTGTTTTTTTAATCACCTAAAGTAGGGGATGGAAATATGTTAGACTCTCCGCAAAAGAGATAGAGAGAGAGAGATAGATTAGAGATTGCGGTAACACCCCAGAACCGTTTTATTCAACGCGAACGTTGCGTAGCCTAGAACGACCTTCGGCCTGATGGACCGGCGAGTCGCTGGTGGAGGCTGGGTGAGAAACCGGAGGACCGGGATATCTGGCGTAACTTGGGGGAGACTAAGTCCAGCAGTGGACAATGATAGGTTAAAGAGAGGGAATAGATATCAAAATAAATCAATTAATCAATGAACTAGATTAGTTCACTTAGTATAGTTACTTAACTATTTAGATTTATTAATGCCATGACCTAGTATAAGCTTATCGATTACATCGTTTCGTTTTAACTTATTAAGTTACCATACAGACAAATATACCTTACTCCATTGTATTTAAACACTGACCGCAAAAAAAATACAGTTCGTAGTCTTTTGTTTAGGTAAATGTACGCTCATTCGAAATATGTGTCACATACACACTGCATTCGGAACACTTTTTTCGATTGTTTTGTGGGCATATGACGAATCTATACTTTTTACATCATTGACACTTATATTAAAAAAGAGTTTTTTGCATGAATAAACTCAAAACCTATAGTGCCAATTCCTAAAAGTTTTGACCATTGGAAAGCTCGTTTACCCTAAGTAACATAGACTATATTTATCAAGATTAGAGATCCTTACTAAAACTTAAGTTCCGTAACCGAAGGCGTAAAAAAATATAAAGTAGGTACCTTAAAAAGTCTTTCGTCGCAAGCGCTGCAGAAATTATTGGAAACAGATCAAAAGTATTAATGTTATGTACTTTTGTTCTATTATAAATAGTTCACCTACAATATTAAATAACATTATAACTACAACTACAAAAAACTGCACGATATTATATTATTGTTATATCACAATAACCACTTCTTGAGCGTCGTTGGTAGCTCATGGGTGTGGTTTGTTCGCCGTGATCATCTTTCGTGAATCTTACTCGTCTTACTATATCACTTAGTATTTAGTATACGAGATTGCAACTTTGAGGAAAAGAAACTGAGCATGCTTTAATAAAAAGGAAAAGATACCCAAGTTGATTTTCTAGGTTCATGTTTATCATATTATTCTAAATCCGCTTAAGGGTTTTAGGTAAAATGTGTTTATTTTTATTACCAAGTAAGTAAGTGTTAGGAAACAGGCTTTCCTAACACAGGCTTTCCTTTCCTACACTCTCCATAGTGTAGGAAAGCCCGTACCTGCGGTGGGACATTGCGTTTATAATTGAAATAGATTTAATACCTAAACAATTTAAATTAAGTATGTACCTATTTGCTTAAATAATATAAAAATACATTGGTATTTCTATTTTGACATAGATACATACAATGGAATATTCCCATGAATAAGAATTTAAGATATAAATGTCAGGAGCAAAAAAGGTACGATATCCCTAAGTACCTAGGTAGTGACTTTGATAAGAGCCTATATTTTACCCTGAGGGCGAAACCACCACATCATATTTTTTAATATTAATCATCTTTAATATGGGTATACTAATACGTGTGTATTTTTTATTTAAAAACATTTGTTTATCAAATTTATTAATGTTATATTCAATTTTATAAGCCCTGTCACACAAATTATTTATCTTTCTCTCTTTCTTTTTTCAAACATGTGAGTGGAGCGACCTGTTTTCGCATCTGATTTTATGTTTTGGTTGGTAGTATTTTGTTTGGTGTTGCCAGAGTATGCAGTAATTGTAGATTAGTAACTTTCAAACACTAAATCTTTTTTCAAAAAGGATATAAAAATATTGTTACGAAAGGCCGCTGGTGGATGCTGGATGAGGAAACGGAGGGATTGCAACAGGTTGCAAAAGAAGAGAAGATTAAAATATTGACAAATGTTGTACTATGTAGTATCATTAAAAACAATGTTTATACTTTATGATAGATATGCACATTCTAAGATCCAAATGAAGGGTAATGAAGCTAATCTAACTGTCGTTTTAATAAATGTCGCTATCCAGTGACATACTTTATCACTTGACTTCCATTGACTGTGTTTAAGAATTTACCAATTAAGATATATATATTTTTAATTTACTCATTTTTCCCAAACTATATAAGGTCTGTGGTATTTTTCTACCATTGATTAGTAAAATTTGAAACGCAAGTGTGGCAACACTAGTCTCTGTGACATTATGCCTGCCAGCTGTGTGGATCAGAGTGAAGAAAAATAAATCGAAAAGCAAATCTCCGTCCTTGATGTGTCATCCAT
This sequence comes from Leucinodes orbonalis, assembly GCA_019425675.1. Classification (NCBI taxonomy): domain Eukaryota; kingdom Metazoa; phylum Arthropoda; class Insecta; order Lepidoptera; family Crambidae; genus Leucinodes; species Leucinodes orbonalis. Next base: position 35,061 of record PQWD01007294.1, on the reverse strand, counting down.
TACAATAATTTCCAAGAATTGTGCTTTCAGTGCTAGGTGTACTTTTAAGTGTTACTTTTCAGTGTAAGCATTAAGAATTTATGGCCACTTTTTGATAATTATTAGAAATGTTTATGTAACGTAGCATTGTTCAGATCGCTGACTTTAGGCTTCATCTTTTGTTGCAGATAGTTTTGGCGTGACTGTGCAGCGGACGTTAAGTGTGTGACAAGTGCAATATCGAAGGGTTATTGTGAACAGTGATGTGGTTTTAAGTGGCTTCGATTGGTGCAGTGGATGCCGAGGTGGTGGTGTAGCGCTCGCCCTGGCATGGTGCCGGGCAGGTAGCGCGCGCGGGCGGCCTGCGCAGGCCCCACACAAGCAGCTGCGTGTGTCCCCCAGCGTCGTCTATGGCCGAGCAACACATCACACCGTCGTCGCACTCTGCACTTACGAGAGAGTCCAACAGGTGAGCTTTACTGCCTACAATTACTCCATCTTCTTCAAAGGGGTTGGGTACTATTGTGTTAAACTAATTCAACCGGGAGAAATTATAAATATCAACTGCTAGATAAGGCTCTCATCAATATTTGAAGGAAAATAAATCCTAGCCACTTTGTTTCAATGCATGATGGGAGATAAGATGTGTTAAGTCTAGGTTAGTTAGTTTTAGATCAAATGATTTGGATATTTTGTACTAGTAAGTGCCCATCATCATTATTAAATGTGTTCCATAAATATGATTAGTTGCGATCGATTGTAGAGGTCTGGTTGTCAAAGCATTGGACGTAGTTTGCTTCATGATCCATTGGGCTTGTGTGGTGGATTATGGCCGAATCCCCCAAAGGCGATTTTGTGTTATAGGCTTTTTTATGGCATGTCATGGTGGTCAATGCTAACACTGACATATTCTTGGGATCCGAACATTGCTTAATCTTTAAGAAATTGCTAAAACGGTTCTAGTGACATATCAGCCAATATAAATTTGTTATTATCTTCAGTTAGCCTCTCACTTTTTGAACCTAACCCATAGTCATTTATGCCTTCAGAGCTAGACAACAACTGACATTGTATGAGCTGGTACCTACCATATCAGTACATTCTCATAACGGAAGCCTAGTGTAGTAGTAGTAGTAGTGTAGAACTGTGTAGCAACAGATCACAAGGTTGTTGTAATTAAACAATTTTAATCAAAGATTGCTGTAGCTATAGTATGGAGATTGTGGAAACTGCTAGAGGGACAAATAATAATCACAAAATACTACATGAAATTTTTATTTACTTTCAGGCCAGTGTTTGATTATGTCTATCTGGTGTAAAATATGGACAATGTTCTTTGACTAGGTTCAAATGGTTTGTTGACTTAGAAAATACCTACTTTATAAAGCAAAAATTATATATATCACAAATATTTCAGTAATAATGGGGAACAGCAAACAATTTGATCTATTGTGATTTTATTTTGTATTGTTATATTGTCACCTGTATTGTAGGCAATGTTTAGATGTTATACATAAAAGGTTTTTGGTTCTTTTTTTTTTTTTTAAATATTCTTTTTCTATTTAAGTTCAAAGCTTGACAATTTAGTATTTATTATCATCATACAATCAAGATTACTGGCTTCACTTGTTGGGTTATGTCCTAAATTCTGTAAAGCCATACTGTGGGGGAGACTTCTGGGATGTTATAAATGTCTTCTTAATGTGTCATCATCATCAGCCGATGATGATGACACATTAAGGATCACCCCATAAAAATCAAATTAAGTATCTATAAGCGGTTGCGCGTAGCACAGGTGGATAGTCACAAAGTCAAAGTCAAAAACATTTATTTCAAATTAGGCTTACAAAAAGCACTTATGAACATCAAAAATATACAAAAAATAATAAAACGATTAAAACACTAAACTAAAAATATGAATTTTGATGCTTTGAAAAAAAAAAGCGCTTCAGTGGTTTGGCCTGTTGAGAAAGAAGCACTCAAGAAAACTCAACAGTATAGCCTTTTTTATAAACATTTTCATTTTCCTTAATGTAACAATATATCATAAACACTGAAATAGCTGAGCAGTTTAAGACCACGGATTTTTATCACATAAATATTCGTCAATAGTGTAGTACCCTTTTTTAGAAAGGTGGTTTTTTATTCTAGCTTTAAACATGTGTAAAGGTAACTCGACAAATTTTTAGCGGTACCTTATTGAAAAACTTTATACATCTTCCTATAAAAGATACCTACTTTATGTAGTCTCAAGTCTGGAACAGCAAGTTTGTTTCTATTCCTATTTAAAATTGTGTGAGTCACAATTTTTTTTAAAGGTATGATAATATTTACGGACGTAAATTAAATTTTCATAAATATATTGTGATGCTTTAGTCATTATATTTATTTCTTTAAAAAGTTCCTTAAGAGAGTCACGGGGTCTAAGGTTGTAGATAAAACGAATAGCTCTTTTTTGTAGTACAAATATTATATTCATGTCGGCAGCTGAGCCACAAAGTAGACCATACGACATGACACTATGAAAATAACTAAAATAAACCAATCTTGCTGTTTCTACATCTGTCAAGAGCCTTATCTTCCTAACAGCATAAGCTGCTGAGCTAAGTCTACCAGCCAGTGATTCAATGTGAGGCCCCCATTGTAACTTTGAATCTAAAGTTATACCCAGAAATGCAGTGGAGTTTACATGTTCCACTTGATCATTATTCAGAGTTATGTTGGTCTCGACCTGCCTTACATTGGGCATAGTGAATTTTATACATTTAGTTTTTTTTGCATTAAGTAAAAGATTATTAGCAGTAAACCAATGCATTACTTGAGACAGAGCTCTATTTACATCGTCAAAAGTCTCCTTACGTCTGTTAACATTAAAAATCAATGACGTATCATCAGCAAATAGAACTATATCCGAAAGACTTTTACAATAGTAAGGGAGGTCATTTATATAAATTAGAAATAATAGAGGTCCTAAAATTGAACCCTGGGGCACTCCCATGCGCAAAAGGGCACCATGCGAATTTGTGCCATTAATACAGACTTTTTGAACTCTTTCACATAGGTAAGATTCTACAAGACTCAATGAGCATTCTGATGCACTGTAATGTCTCAACTTTAATAAAAGTGTTTTATGGTCGACGCAGTCAAAAGCTTTAGACAAATCGCAAAAAACTCCTATTGCATCATGTTTGTCCTCCTAGGCATCAAAATATGCTTAATAAGTGCAATCCTGCATCAGTAGTATTTTTATTTTTTGTGAAGCCAAACTGTTTTTCATGTAATAATTTGTTAACGTTAAAATGTGAAAGCAACAGATTGAAATAATTTTCTCAAATATTTTACTTAATGCAGGTAAAATAGATATAGGCCTAAAGTTCGATGGATCACTTTTATCACCGGATTTAAATAATGGTATTAATTTACTGTATTTCATTAAATTTGGAAAGAGACCTTTATCTACATAAGTATTAAATATCAATGCTAGATGGGGTGCAATACTATCAATAATTACTTTTATGATATGAGTAGAAATACCCAAAACATAATAGATGATGAATCTATTGTCTATGCCTGTGCTATGTATCAAGATAATGAAATTAAGTATGATATTGCATTTGTTTAGATAATGATATTTGAAATAATTACAAACTATCTTAATAAATTTTATCAATAATTTTAAAACTTTTGTATTTCTTTCTGTGGCTCAGAAATCTTTATAAAACTATATTTATTTTTTTTACCTGTATTATAAACAAAATATTTATTTTTGATTGATAAAATTACATCATTAAAAGAACTATTGTACAATATCTATTGCCTCAAACAGTATATTTTCTATTGTCTTCCATATAAGTTAAGTGAGTGGACTTAGAAAGTTCAATTGTAACTGTTACCACCCCTGCTCTGAAGTCAATGCCGCTTATGAGTGAATTTACGTGTTTAATTTTTAAAACTAATTTGAATATATATTTTTAAAATTATAGAGTACTCTTGCATAAAGTTTAAATTTTGAAACTGATTAAAGTATAAAATTTTTTTAATTATACACAACTCTTCCAAACAAGTCCAACCCTAATGGGCCGCCTTTTTGATATCCACCTATGTGCTACAAAAAGGTGTGTTGTGTTAGGTGTTTCTAGGCAATAAAGTGCGAAATAAGAATAATATAAGTAATAATAAATAAATATCAACTGACATTCACACTGCGCCATCTAAGTATGGGTACTAAATAATGGATATAAACTTTGAATTTTTTTTTGTAAATACATACATTTTATAGTATACATAGTTAACACTCGACCAATACGAACAGACATGTTCATAATACAAATGTTTGTACTGCAAGGGGATCGAACCCGGAACCCTTAGTGTAACAGCCGACGCCTTAACTATAACACCAGATGAGTCGTCAAATATTCGCAGGATAACTAGAGTGAGTGACATAGCCCGGAGGGTTAGCTAGTTGAATTGGCAGTGTGAATGGCCCCATAGTGCGACCGATAGGGTGAAGAGTAAGTTAGCTAAGTTGTGGGGGTGTTGAAGATAGTAGCATAGGCCTCCTATATTGACCTGTTTAAGGTGGTAGCAGTTGACATCCATACGCTTCCATATCTCAACTGCTAGGGATTGATCCGCATGGATTTAGGGCAGGCCTCTTTTTTGTAGTTTACATATTAGGCTGTGATGATTTTCCTAAATGGAACAACGTCCCGCCAGCAGTATTCTCTGAAAGATATAACATTGGAACTTTCAAGAAAAGAGTGTATACTTCCTTAAGGTGAGCAACACACTGGTGAAACTTCTGTTGTCTCCATTGTTCATAGGCGGACTTGATCACTTCCCATCAGGTGACACTCTTGCTTGATTGCTCCCTATAACATTAAAAAAAGGTATATGTATGTATCTATTTAGTCACTTTACCCCTTAGGCACAGACTTTGACAAAGGGAAAGAGGACCGTAAATTTCCGAGCCCAAGGCGGTTTAGTCTGTGATAACGATCGTTCAAGGAGCGTCGGTGGCTCATTGGTGTGGACTGATCTGGAGGTGCTCAAATCCCGCCAAGTACCAAAGTATTTATCGAATTTTCTAAATTATATACACGTTTATTCGACGCTCTAACGGTGAAGCAAATCATCGTGAGGAAACCTTCGCGCGCATGCGAACAGGTTCAAGGGTTGTGCGTGAAGTCGTCCAATCCGCACTGGGCCTGCGTGCCTTCATTTAAACCTGTCTTATAATCCTGTAAATTGTCGACATAGGTCAACTACTACTGTAGTCATTCACCATTAATGAGATTCGGACCGTAACTGTATGCACTAGACCATACGTTTTCGTACCTCGTTCGCTAATTGGCAGGATGATGCGCTGGTAAAGTGGCTTGGTCCTTGAAAGATTTATGCTGGTATCCCTTCTACACCATCATCATTATTCAATTAATGGTATGGCATTAATGAGGTAATTTTGTCGGAACAGGTCTTCTCCTAGCAGGGTGGTGGGCGGTCGGTGGTTGCGTCAGGTGCGCCAAGTGAGCACAGTCGGAACCGACACAAGGCGTCGTCTCCCCTGCCCGCGCTCCGCCAGTCGACACTCGTCCAGCCGCAGCCGCGCCGACCTCGAGTCGCACGCTCACGTTGAGTTGCGCAGAAGTTCGCGCCTCATCAACTCGCTCCCCAGATCGGACTACTCCATCACCGAGCGCTGGTCTTACGGAGCGGACGTATACGAGACCCGTTGTGATACTACTGATTTCAAAAGTGGAGACACCGAGAATTCCTCCGCCAGCTATTACCCAAAACGTGGACGAACTTCCTCGCATGACAGGGAAAACGCAAATCCCATTCCATATCGAATACCAGCACCGACGAGTGCGTCGCTTATTGCACACGCTCACGGACTGCTCTTAGAACTGGTGAGAGTGTTTGTGAGCAAACATCGGACAGTTTAAAGGTACAAACGTTATCAGTGAGCCGGGACGCTACAGCCACTTTGACACAACATCAACTACAAAACCAATCTGAGGGTGGACTACTTCCACTCGAAGATAGAGATTTTGCATATTCGCCATTTAGCTCGTCGACAGTTACCGAATTACTAGATTCTGATTATTCTGTATATAGCCCAACTGCTAGTAGGAGGAAAGGTAAGAAAAGGAAAAGATCGTCACAACGTTCATTGTCGAGTAGAAAGAGCAATTGTTTAATCAATTTAGAAGAGTGCAGCAAGAAGTTGAAAATAGATCCGCATAGTAAAGATTTAGAAAACACAAGTAAGGACACACTTGTGGATACTAGAATTCCTAAACAAGAGACTGAAAAAATAGATCAAGCGGGGTGCGTCGCAATCGTCGTGTGTTTACTCGCTGCGGAATAGGTACAACAGAGACCTTGGACCATCTACCTCAAACGTTTTTCGTGATTATTCAGGTAAATATTAAAAATATATTTTTAATTAATGAACGACCATGCTATGATCACGACACTATTTTCATAATTATCCATTATAAAAAACTTGCTGAATGATAAACACTCATTTACGGGAATCAAAATTGTAAATTAAACTTCGAACAAAGTCAGGAAATTGCAGGGAACTTTTGTCTTATAGGTTTGCCTTTAGGCGGGCTTAATTAAGTATTTTTTTGTGGATTTTATTATATTAACCTGCCTAAAATAATAATTATGATAATAAATCTTTTTACATGTAGTTCCATAAACGCTTTATCAAGTGTTATCATGTGTATCAACTGTAGCCATTCATTGTAGATAATGCGAACCGCTCAGTTGTATTTGTATTTATATTGCAGCAAGTCCGTCTACTAGCGACCTGCTACATAATCAGGCAGTAGCTGAGCGTAAAAGTAACACAGACAGTCACGGAAGGACCGTCACTCCTCCGCCATTTAAAGATATACAAGGTGAATTTATTTATAATTGCGACATCACAGTAGCTTTGATTACCTTTGTCACAATGGTACATGTTTACGTTTTGTTTTACAGAAGCAAGCTCATCAAAAGCGCACAGTTCGACCAGCAAGCTTTTAATTGTACCAAGAGACCTCCCATACTTACGTCAAACTAACGCGCGGAGGGTAAGCACTTAACGATTAGCACTTTACGTGAATCGCAACATTTCATTTGTGTTTGTCTTATTCTGACACATTCCCTTACATGCGATGTACACAAGTATCTAGACTCATTTGACGACAGCAATCTTTTTCAGTCGTAGCATAATATTATAGTTAATTGGGCTTATCTGTCGTGTGATAATAATTATAAATATAATGCATGTTTGTTGATGCAAATAAGGTAAATGTACTCGTCTACATGCAACGCTTACTGCTCGTTGGAGTGCGAATTGAATTATATTAATGAAAATAGTGCATTAAAGTAAGCTTGCTTTGGTGGTAATATATTGTGGTGGGTGCAGAGTATCGCTGCTGCAACGGGTGCGACGCTGGGGGCTTGCCTGCGGGGAGCTAGCACTTCGCAGCGTCAGAGGCAGGATTCTACTACAAAAAGACAAGTAAATGTCTTATTTATTTTGTATTACGAATCGCTTTAGTTTGTTTTCCGCTTTTTATAACTGGCATTCATGGTAAAAGTTTAACGAAGTTGTAATAGTCATAATCGTGTGAACGTTTATGTACTTAGTGCTACAGAACTACTTCCTAAAATGGTTGAACTTTGTCAAAACGTGTGAATTTTCTGCCTTCAATGTTTTATAAATAGATTTGCATACTTTTTTACTACACTTAATTTTGGCAATCCCTTTTTGTGAGCGTTTATTATCTTTTAAAGGGAAGCCATTGTAGGCTCGTGTTAATTTTGATTGAGCTTGAGAACAATGAGTGAAGGTGCATTGTTTATCAGGTATCTGGCGGCGAGGGGGCGGGCAGCAGTGCGGCGGGCGGGCGGCGGGCGCGGGCTCGCGACATGCCGCAGCCGCAGCCGACGTCCACGAGACGAGACAAACGAGGTGACCACTCGAGTATACACTCGCAGTATTTGCTACCCGTGTTTATAAGTGGTTTTGTTTTTATACGTTTTTGTGACGAAGAGTTTCTTTTTTGAGTTTTTTTACTAATAAAATGAACTAGAAAACAATGAACACATAAAAAGTTAAAACTAAAAGTGAAGTTACTTAAAAGTGTATACATTTTGTACTTTACAATTTCTTAAGTGTATCATTTTTGTTGAAGTTTGTGAGAAAATGAAGTGTTGCATATTTGTGTAAGGAGATACCTATAGGTATGAATCACGAGTTTTATCCTTTTAGGATATACCTTTTTTGTAGTGGTTTTAAAGCAAGTACAATTATATAAGTTTTAAAAGATATGTGTTTCATGGTCTAGTAATGAACCTTTCATGAAGTGTTTATTTGGAAGCAAGTGTTTATTTTACTTGTTTTAAATGTTTTTGTAAGATTTTGTTGGATATAAATGAGCCTTGATGATTCTAAAATTGCTCTCTTATGTCAGTGTACTATATCGTAGTTTTTTATATCGTTAAACTATATTATAGGCAAAAGCAGTCTGGGTTCGTGTGCTAGCACTGGTGGTGCGTCCAGCCGGTCTCACCCCCAGCCTTTAACCACGGTAAATATTATTATTTATTTAATATAATATTTTCGAGTTCAATAGTATTTATTTTACTTTAACTTAAATCTTTAATTGTTGTCCAGGGTGCGGTAGCATCCACGTCTTCCACGCCTCCGGTGTCAGCGTCAGTCGCATCAATGCCTGACAACGCGACAGCTGACACAAAGCTTAAAGGTAATTGCCACTATTTATGACATGTAAACAGTATTTTTTTGGTTACATCATGCATAAAATTTATGTTATGATGACTGACGAAAAAAGATGACATTTTAGTAACAAAACCTTTTGACATAGCCAATTTAATTAATGACCATTTTACTAATGTAAATAATACTATAACTGCAAGTAATGCTTCATATAAGCCTTTATTCGAACCAAATTTAAATAGCATTTTTATGACGCCAGTTAACATTGTAGAATTAAAAAATGTGCTTAGAGACTTAAAAAACAAAAGTAGTACAGGACATGATAATATACCGATGACAGTAATAAAATGTTCTATAGATTATATAGCAGAACCTTTAGTATATATTTTAAATTTGACATTAGAAACTGGAATATTCCGACTGACTTAAAAATAGCGTTACTCAAGCCTCTACTTAAAAAAGGTGAAAAACTAGATATTAATAATTACAGACCAATTTCTCTCTTATCAAATTTTGCCAAAATTTTTGAAAAGATTATATATATTAGATTGGTATCGTTTTTGGATAAACATAACATATTAAATAAAAATCAATTTGGATTTCAGAAGGGTAAAAATACAACCTTAGCAATTTTTGAAGTTCTTAAACAAATATGGACAAATTTAGACCAGAGAAAATCTTGCGTTGGGCTTTTTATTGATCTTTCAAAGGCCTTTGATTGCGTTGTACACAGAATACTCTTAGAACAACTTGAAAGAATAGGGATACGGGGTAATGCATTAAAATTAATGGAATCTTATCTCTCAAATAGGACACAGGCTACAATAATAGATACGTTTGTAAAGGAACTAAAACGATTACTAGAGTACAATCTGAATTTGAGAAAATTAATTTAGGTTTACCACAAGGGAGTGTAATGGGCCCGCTTTTGTTTCTTATTTACATTAATGAGCTACCCCTCATAATTAGTCATCTGTGTGTGATGTTTGCTGATGATGCCACAATTTTTCTAGCGAAAAATAATAATATGAACGATAATAAGTTATTGATGAAATTCATAATACACTAAACACAGTTGTAACCTGGTTATCATCAATAAATTTGAATGTTAATTTAGACAAAACCAAATTTATACAATTTAGAAATTATAAGAAAGAACCTTTGCAATTCAATATACAAATAAATGATAAACCAATCAAGGAAGTTAACGATACAACTTTTTTAGGCATAACTATTGACGCACATATTAATTGGAAATCACACATTGAAAAAATTAATAAAAGGATATCAAGCAGCTGCTATGCGATATCAATATTAAATAAAATAGCTTCAGAGGAGGTTGCCAAAAAGTCGTACTATGGGTATGTGTATCCACTGCTTACATATGGCATTATTTTTTGGGGTAATTCAGTCAATATACAGACTACATTTATTTTGCAAAAGAAGTGTATACGTATCATGTACAATATTAATAAATATGAATCTCTTAGAAATGTTTTCAAAGATTTTAAATTTCTAACTTTGACGTGTATTTATATACTAGAAATTTGCATTTTTATAAAAAGTAATAAGGACCATTTTCTAGAAAAGAGTAAATTAAAGAAAAATTTAAGATCGCAACATGAATTTGACATGTGTATAGTGAAAAGCTCTAGCTACATATTTAGTAAAAGCACTTTAATTTATGGAATAAAAATATTTAATCATTTACCTCTTACTATCAAATCTCTCGAAAATCCACTATTTAAGAGGCAACTCAAAGAATGGTTAATATTAAAATGCTTTTATAATTTGGACGAATATTTTAATTGTAAAAACTGATGTTATTTATATTGTGAGATGAAATTATTGATTTATGTTTTATTGATTTTAAATTGATTTGTAGTGATTATTAAATTGGAGATGAAATTAAAATTGTTTGTAATGTATAATTGTTTAATATCGAATTGTAATTTTTTATATTTTTATTATTGTACGCCCGAAAAGGGCAGACTGTTGACACTCAACTGAATTTGTAACAAGAACATACACAGTTATAACAATAAAGAATTATCTTATCTTATCTTATCTTATCTTATCTGACAATTATTTCGGTACAAATTATATTTATTGCATGGTATTAAGAATCAATATATAGCAAATATGTCTAAATTATTCTTAATATTTGATTATAATAACAAAATCATAAATATGAAATTAGCTTTATTATTTAAGGCATTGACCATAAACATACATAGCAACGCTCAAGTACGTCGGCGGCTCATTGGTATGGACTGTTGGCTTCCGATCTGGAGCGCAGGTCCAAATCACGTACCAATTTCTTTCGAATTTTCGAAATTATATGAACCTTTATCCGACGTTCTTCCGCTGAAGGAAGCATCATAAGAGAACCTGCGCACCCCTTCAAAGAGATTCAAGGTTTTGCGTGAAGTCAACAAATCCACGCACGCGACTAAAGCCCTCAAAATAATCACCCTTCACGGAATGGCTTGTGCCCCTTCGTGGAGTGATAAAACTTATTTGTACATTTGTCAGTATGGACAAATTTTAGGAATTACTTTCTATGACCGTAGTAATATTGGGAAGCCAATGGCATCCATTGGATTGCCATCTCAACTTGTCGCGTGCAGTATGTAACGGGATGAGGGCACAGTAGTTAGTATAATTACCGGGTTTAAAGACCTAACATTTGTTGTCTCTGGTGTCGAGCGCAGTGCGGCATTGACGAATAATAATAAGTGTATCAGTTGTTGGTCCCCCTTAATGCCGCTCTGTCATGGTCAGGCGTATCATTTACCATCAGGAGCGTCCTGAACGTCCTGTTCACTCATAACATAAAATACGAGACCTAAATTCTGCGTGTAGTGGTGCAGAAAGTCATTTTTTTAAAAGAAATAAGTATTAATCAGTCATCAATTTCCTTAAATGCCACTCTGTCATGCCACGCATACTTCTCTCTCTCTTCAACCTATTGCAGTACACTGCTGGACATAGGTCTCCCCCATTTTGCGCCAGACATCCCGGTCCTCTGCTTTTCTCATCCAGCTTCCACCAGCGACCTTTCGCAAGTCGTCGGTCCATCGGGCCGGAGGGCGTCCTACGCTACGCTTGCCAAGACGCGGTCTCACGCATACTTATGTACAGTTTATAATATAACAATAACTGTGGCTAGTTGGCGTTATCTAAATATCGTTGGTTACTTATTGTAATGTTTGTCGTCAGCTGAGGAGTGCGCGGGCGGCGTAGGCGGGGGTGGTGGTGGCGGCGCGGAAGGCGGCGGCGCCCTGGCGGCCGAGGAGTCCTCCTCGGAGGAGGGCGAGGTCGGGCGGCTGCAGGCATTGCTGGAGGCTCGCGGTCTGCCGCCGCACCTGCTAGGCGCGCTCGGACCGCGTATGCAGCACCTGTTGCATCGCACCGTCACCGCCAACTCTGGTACGTATCGTTACTGCATAGACTATACCTTTGTGCCTTTATAGCACACCGAGTGTTACGTTAGTGAAAGAAATTCTAGATATAAGCAATAAGTTTAATAAAATAAATAATCAAACTACGCCTTAAACTAAAAATATGTAAAAGAATTGTTCATTACCTATGATATACCAGATACAAGAAATCATTCTGGAATGTTTTCCTTTTGTTTTTCTTAAAAAAAAATTGACCGAATTTTGACACACTTGTTATTATTAAGGTGAGATACATGTTTTTGTTTGTGAGACTCCATCCAGTTAATACAAATTTAATAAAAAAACATCTTTTGATACAGTAATTATGCATCCTTTACAGCTGCAGTTATTGTTTAGAGGTGTAGCCTACATTTTATGTAAAAGATTGCACATATGCTCAAAATTATGTATAAATTAATAGTATGGTCTCGACCGTACAATAGATTCCCGCTTACCTCAATAATGAGCAAATATCATTTAGTTCACCTAAATCCCCGCGCGCCTTAGTCTTGTACTCACATCACGTACATATTATTAACATAATTATTAATTATCATATCAATTGTAATCCATATAACAAATAGGAAGCATCGATTTTTAACGTAGCATTTCTGTCTTGGTGTGTGATCTGAATCGTATGTAAAAGTTAATAATTCAATAACATAATATAATTGCAGCCGCTTCCAAAGCCGCCCAGCTGCTGGCTGGTTTACAGGCGACCGGCGACGAGGGCCAGCAGTTGCAGGCCGTGATCGAGATGTGCCAGCTGCTAGTGATGGGCAACGAGGACACGCTCGCCGGCTTCCCAGTGCGCCAGGTCGTGCCCGCGCTCGTCAACCTACTGGCTGCCGAGCATAACTTTGATATGGTATGGATACTAAATTGTACGTTAAATGTTTAAATAAACAATACACTATCTAGATGCACAATCACGAAGAAATATCAACCAATGTCCGAACCACTTGACACATACGTTGACACAGGTTATATTTATGACAAAAAATATATTAAAATTCCAATGTCGGAGCCGCTTGACATATAAGTTGACACATGTTATATTTATGACATAAAATTATACATTAAAATTTTTACCTTAAGACGTCATTACAAGGGTACAAATTAAAGCACGAGCATACTATTATTTCACTATGACATGTATCGAGCGATGTGATTATGAATGAAAATTTGGCCCAACTGACGCGAGGGGCAAAATTTTGCCGCGGACACATTTTGAGTGAGATTGTGCTTCTGGTTAGTTTAGTGCTTATGTAAGATTAAATGGAATAAAAAATCCGATAACCATTGTTTTGATTATTGTTAGGTGTCTCCTTTGTTCTCTCATTCAATTAGACCTCTTACTAGGTAATGCTTTCTCCAATCAGTCCGTAAAGTGTGGATTTTATATCAAACCCTTTTATTATTATGGTAGAGGCCCAAAAAAATGTTCAACAGAAGTCTCTTAGACGCTGTTAAAGTAAGATTATTGTGTATTTTTTTATTCGTGTTTACTAAGTGACTTTGTATATTGTTATAATTTATATTGTTGCCTTTTACCTTACTTTAATACTACATTTAATATTTTTTTTGAAGTTGTACTATATTTAAGCCTTTTTGGCATTCAGCGTGTTTTGTAGCTAATAATATATTCACATAATAAATAGATTAATAATACATGAATGGAAAACTTTTCAAAACATTCCGTTTAATATGGAATGCAAAGCAGAAATTTACTTTCATCTTTTGAGTGAGATAGAAGTCATAAATTATATGCTTTCTTGACATAACATGATTATGGTTGCAGATGAACCAGCGTGTCGCGCCCTCACGTACTGCTGGAGGCTTACCTCGCAGCAGTGGGCGGTGCGTTGGCCGTGCCCGCGTTCCTCGACAGCTACAGGCCATCACGTGTATGGACGTAGCTGAGCAGAGCCTCACTGCGTTGGATATGCTCTCGCGACGACACTCTAAAGCTATACTGCAGGCGGTATGTATCATGCTTAATGTTGGTTAATCATATAGTTTGGTCATTTAATTTTGATAATAATAATCAAGCTAAATGAATAAAATTTGTTTGTTATATGATGGAATACCTAATATTCTGGTGTACTAATAATTCTTATTTCGATGTAAATTTAGGGGCTGGGGGCAAGAACTAAAGTTAATCAGTTAAACAGATCTCGGCGAAGTTTGTTACTTTTGCACACTCGGCATTTGACGATCACAGCTATGTCAGTTGTTTTTCAGATAATGCTTTGTAAATTGATTTGTCCATATTTTTTTTACAGCGCGGAGTGTCCGCATGCCTCACGTACTTGGACTTCTTCTCTATAAACGCGCAACGCGCCGCGCTCTCCATCACGGCCAACTGCTGTCAGAATCTGACTCCCGACGAGTTCCACCTCGTCAGGGACTCGTTGCAATTGCTTGCCAACAGGTAAAGTTATTGCTTAGATTAGATTGGGATCACAAATAAAAAATATTCAGAATGAGCATATTTAGAAAAATAACATTTTTAATAATAGATGAGAAAAACGTTCATTCGACACCAATAATATTAATCAAATTGATTTACATTCTAACTTAATTAGAGCATGATCCATTTTATCTGCATCATTACTTAACATAAGTTGAGATTGTAGCTAAAGAATGTTAATGGCAGGAAATGTTGCTAGGGTTACTATTATTCTGTGAATACCAAAAGAGAAAGAGGAAGTACAATCAATAATTTTATTTAGTACTTAGTTGTAGTAATTTATTTTCATGTTATACGGTGTTTTTTTAAATTTGTTGTATTTAAATTCCACTTTATTTTTACAGATTAACACAGCAGGACAAGAAGTCCGTAGAATGCGTGTGTCTCGCATTTTCACGGCTTGTTGATAGTTTCCAACATGACCCGGCGCGTTTGCAAGAGATTGCGACGCCTGATGCTTACAAATCTACAACAATTGGTTAGTTACTATGTTTGTCACTCACATGTTTATAAGCAACCAATATATGTCTATGCAGTAGTAGAGATATTATTTGGATTGATAATACAATTAATATAAACGTATGTCGACATTCAGACAACGCTATCTAACTTATTTAAATTTAACCCTTTACCCGTCGTAGTTGAATATTAACAGACATATCTGGAATCCCGACCGTTAATAGGTTAAGCAAGGTCCTCGTACATGGGTACTAAGTAATAGATAAATATATATTTACATCTTACTTAAAGTCACCAGACTCAAAAGAAACACTCAGACTAATACAGACATGTAAGTTCGTGCACACAAATATATCTTTGGATCAAACTCCTTAACGCTTGGTTTAATAGCTGACCAATCAATTCACCAAATGTGTCGTCCAATTCCCTTTTATATTTTTATCTCGTTGAGTTTTGCCTTATTGAAACAAATGTTATCGACAACAATGAACCGAATGAGTTTTTTTGCATATTGGGTTATGTTGTATGTTTGTATTTAAGCGTGATATATTTACAGCTGGTAGTGCAGCCGCCGTTGATATCAGGCGCTACATTCATCACGGTACTGCGTCTACTGTGGGTGATGTGCGCTGCTTGCCCCGCCCTCGCGCTGGCTCTCCAACAGCGCTCCATCGCTGACACGCTGCTGTGTCTGCTCACCGGCCTCGGCGCCAATATGCACCAGGTATGCGACGCCACCCATCACAAACCAACCTGTTACGTCTTTTCAAACATCCACAATGAACCCTATACTAATCGAAGTCCTATAAAAAGATTTAAATAGCAAAATGTTTACATAATGTCTGTGTTTGTTCATAGAATTCACTTCAATATAATGTCATTTGATTCAACTTGGCAGTTCTATTTCAATATTTGTTAAATAAATTATTTTTCGCATTTACAACAAATAATAAATATCCATTAATAATTCACACAACGCAATGTAGTTCCAATTTCAAATAAGAGCTTGTAGTATAGATACTAAACAATGGATAAACATACCTATATATGCACTTCTTGTTTAGTATCTCTTACAAATGTATACTGTAATAAGTGCATGTATTTTAAACTGTCCAAAAATAAATATAACCATGTTTTCTCCAATTAGATGCATAATATACAAAGAAACGTCCAGATCAATACAAACAGACGTATTCATGCACACAAATGTTTTAACTGCCCAAGGATTTAACCCGAAACCTTCTGTATATAGTCGACTTATAACCATTACACCTCATGTGTCTACATGTATGCCCAATAATGTTTTACTGCCCGAGGATTAAACCCGAAACCCTTGGTGTAATAGCCGATAACCATTACACACACACGTGTCTACATGTAAGTATGTTTTCAGCAAGTGGAGCTGGTCCCGGCTGCCGCAGAGTTGTACGAGATCACGTGTCTGATCGGCGAGCTGATGCCGCGGCTGCCGGCCGACGGCATCTTCGCCGTGGACGCGCACCTCGACCGCCGTGGGCCGCCACACGACCGCGCCGCCACTGGCAGTGGCGGACGATCGAGGTCAGTATGCACAACTGCGGTACCGCCCGCCGCTCACGGATATTCTGTTGAGGGGGTTACACACATATATAATAATTCATCAAATTGCTTTATGACTTCCATATATAAACTTACAAATATCGATGTGTGGAGAGTCGCGCGTCACACATACATCTCCCGTTTTATGAAACAAAAAAATATCATGAATACATAATAAGATTATTTTTTATGAACATGTAAGGTTATGACCGTTGATGAGTAAATAATACTTTGTTGAAAGACAATATATTTATAATTCATCAAATTGCTTATGATCGCATATATATAACTTACAATATCGATGTGTGGAGATCGCGCGTCACACACTACACTCCCCGTTTTTATGAAACAAAAAAATATCATGAATAATAATTAGATTTATTTTTTATGAACATTAAGGTTATGACCAGTTGATGAGTAAAATATACTTGAAAGACATATTTATAATTCATCAAATTGCTTATGACTACGCTTATATATAACTTACAACTCTTATGTGTGGAGAGGCGCATCACAACTACAACCCAAAAAACTTAGATAAACGACTAACAGATGCAAAATCAAAAGCCCGAGCCGCTTGACACATACGTTGACACAATATGTTAGATTTATGATGTAGTTGATTATTAGTTTACGTCTTATTTATATTCATGTTTTTAGTACTTCATTTTTGCGTTTGTTTGGATTGATATTATGAGCAACACCTATGTAACACTAGCTGTAGAGGAGCGGTGCTGCTAATACAGGCAATACTGCTTAATGTACGCCAACCACATTTCAATTTATTGTATACTTATGCAAAAAATATATTCAAAATTATTCATTAATTTTGTCTCAAGGCGTCATAAGAGTGCAAAATCAAAAGCACGAGCATACTACAATTGCACTATGACATGTAGCGAGCGACTGATTATGAATGAAAATTTTGCTCAACCGACAGATGGCAGAATTTTGCCGCGGACACTGTTGAGATTGTGCATCTAGTTATTTTATTGTTTATCCAAGAACAGAAAACATTATTTTCTTTTGTGTTGGAATTTGGTGCTTTATGAATATAAAAATCTCAATGCACCCTACATTTCAATTAAGACTTCTGGGCATTCAGCAAATAAAGGCTAATAATCGGATTGGTTGTCAGCTTTGTGCTTGCTTATCAATGTCAAAATAATATAGAAATAATGTGTAAAATGGTTCAGAATAAAAATGAACTAATCAAAATAAAAGTACGAACTGGTGGTAGATTAACCATTTAACGCCGGGAATCCAGATATTCGAGTATCAATTTACGCTCACCTAGATGAAGGTTAATGGGCGCGCCCTATAGCATGGCGCGCGTGAAATCCAACAGTGAATGAACCCGACAGCGTGTGCGTTACTCGTGGGCAGAGATTCGCGCTGGACGCGGCCGTGATGTAATTAGTAATAGAAGCTAATAATCGGTTTGGGTTGCATTTTGTTGCTTGCTTATCAATGTCAATACTAAAATAGAAATATGGTCAAAATGATTTTGTGGTTTTACAACAAGTTATGTTTAACTAAAGTGACTAAGATTTGAACCACAAAGATCAAAATGAAGATAACAACTAAAAAAAAATTAACTCGGAACTGGTGGAAGATTCATTAAAAAATGGTTCAGTAAATATTTGGGCCTGTATTCTGAAACATGACTGACAAATAGAGGTAAAAAGGGGCAGCGCTCTATATGATAAATACCGCCATCCCTTTCTAACTCAAAACAAAGATCAACGTTGTGTCTCGTTCAAGAATACGGGCCTTCAAATATCAGTTTGCGTTAGTTAGTGAAGGGTTAACGGGCGCGTCCTATAGCATCGGCGCGCGCGTTATACCCAAACGTTGAGTGAGTGTAACCGACAGGCGTGTGGCGTTGTTACTCGTGGGCAGAGAGTCGCGCGCTGGAGGCGGGTTGCGGCGGGCGAGGAGGAGGTGTGCCTGGCGCTGGGCGCTCGTACACCGTGGACCTGACCGCCATGCAGCAGCTCAACGACCACACGGGCACCGCGCGCCCGTGCAGCGCGTGCCGCCGCAGCCGCACGCCCCGCCGCCGACGCCGCCAACGCCGCCGCACACCACCCAGGTACGCACGCACTGCCGCCGCTCCATGCCGACACCACCGCCACCTACCACCCGGGTACGCACGCACAGGAGGACGGAGGGACGCACTGCCGCCGTCACACACCATGCAGGTACGCACGCACGCACAGATGACCATTTATATCTTCACCAGGCAATTGGCAAGCGCACATGGCTCTCAGCTTTAAAATTTACACAACGAGCCTAAGGGCGTTCCAGAGTGGGACTCGAACCTCGGCTTAGGGCCTAGCCTGACATATGTTTTGGGAGAAAAGCGGCCCGGCACGTAAATAGGGACTGGCGAACCTGAAGGGACACGCGACGATCCCCCGCCAGCGGGGCGGAATCTCGGTTTTCGGTTTGTACAGGTATTGTAATTTTGACCATGATTGGGTCGTCTGGATCGCCTAGCACGTCTCGTGGACGCCGACGTTTACTGAATGAATTGTGTTTCCCAAAGCTAAACCGTACTAGGCTAGCCATTCAGTCAGCAGCAACAGAATCATGATTTTTCTTTGTGCATGCATCAATACAACATTCACATAATATGTCCGTACATATGTATGATACATTTTTCTTTGTGTTGCTTGCAGATCCTCGTATAGCGATGGTGCGCAGTAACCCTGTGCTAGCGCGCTCGCTTCTAGGCGTGCTGCACGAGGTGTACTGGAGCTCTGCTGGGCCGGCTGTTCGCTCGCAAGCGCTTAAAGCGATACTGCGCTGTGTCTACTACGCAGACGCGTCGCTACTTCGGCAAGTGCTGAAGATGCAGGTGCGTTTTACTTTACCGGTTACTTTGACTAAGGCTGCTTGTCCACCGGAGCGGTGGGTGGTTAGGTTCCACCAATATAGATGGTACATAAGAATACTAGCTTCTCTTTAACGCGGAAATATAGTAATATGAGGTTTTAATTAAGACATCAAATGATAATAGGGAAGATGCACAAATTTTATTTTTGTGTTTATTTTAAAGAACTACATTTGAATAGACACAAGTATATTTAAAAATCAAAAAACTCATTTTCTGCATAAAAATGCGGTTTGAAATTGACAATTTCAAATTTCGCGCCAAGATGGACTGGCGTGACGTTTGACGTCAGATATGTGAATGTACCTCCTTTTCTTCAAGGACTTTCATACTTTTGCATTTTTTTCTCGACTGTCGAGACCTAATTTATAAGAATTTTAAATAACTGATAATGTATGGATTTAATTAATTGATACTCCGGAAAAAAGCCGCGTTGACCATACTTTGTGCCAATGTAATCATCTTATAACAATCATATTGTTTTTGACTGACACAAAACCAGGAAAAAAGAGATTTCGATGCGCTGAAGACGACTATGATGTTAGAATACTTGTTACATAGTACTTGTTATTCTTCATCTTCTTGTATGAAAAACAAACATATTTACCTACCTTATACAAATACAATAACAAAGTTGTCTATAACTTTTTATTGTAAAATAAGGAATCATGTTAAAATGTTTAAAAACTTTGTGAATAGAGATACTCATACCCCATATTTGCTAAAACAGAATAATGCATTTGACACCTGAATCAGCAATAATAAAAAAATGTTAAATTCTTGTAAGCATTGAAAATACACCAAGTTTAATATTGATTTATTATATTACAATCACAAAAACATACAAACTTACACAATTATTATATAAATTTGATTTTTTAAAACAAAGGAAATTATTATTATTTCTCCTTTGTTCCTGGTTCATCTTTAGAGTGTAGTGTAAGTGTCATGGATGAGGACTGCACAGGGCAGTTCCATGTGGAAATCCTCGAGGCAGCGTTTTTCAAGCAGTTTCTGCTCACACTGTGATGAGTTAAAATATAACCTTTTCTTTTTGCTCACTAGTTTCATTTTGATGTTTGGTGATGAAAAACAATCATTTCTAGATTATCAGTAGACATTATGCTTTGATATTTCAATAAAGTACCATAAAAAGTCCATATTTCGCATCACGCTTATTGAGGTTTTTAAAACTCACTTCCGACAAAAATAAATTACAACCATGTCAACATTAACTTTGGCAGATTCCTGGAGACTGCTTTTACAGTCCTAAATTTCATTTTTATTCGAAAAATGCCGATTTTGTCATTTTAATGTTCACTTTTTACTAAACCTTTAACGTCAAAATAATATGTCATACATAGATGACGTAAATGACAGTGATTGGTGTTAAAATTTACGTTCCGTTTCAAGTAATTTCAATTCTTAATTATTTTTAAAAAACAGCGTAAATTAAAATATAAACCTTACGGTGCCCCTTCTTTTATGTTATTTTAACATTTTATATCAAAATGTTCATTTATATTACATTTGCATGTTCCCTATTGTCATTGAGGTTTCATCTCAATTCATGGTACATCTTCTTTAAAGGACATTTTGTGTCTATTCGCATGCTCTATAAGGCACTTAAAGTTGGCGTCGGATAACGCTATAGCTGTAGCCAGGTCCTGGAAAAAAATTGTCTTTAGTGTAGATTCGAAGAAGACGAACGTGTAGAAATTATGCAATTTAATAGATGGATTTTTCTAGCTTCGCTTCAATCCGCTCTAATGAACAGGCAGCCTGTCCCTCACGATTCAGAAGATCAGAATATGTAAAGCATAGTGTGTAGTAACTGGAGGCCAAACTACCCTTCTTCTTATATTTCCTTTTCACTTTCCCCTTTTCAAGGTCGGCAACGGACTCGTTGCTTTATCGGATTTACTAGTGACTAATCCTTCCTTCATTATTATATTTCAGGAAGTAAAAAATTAAACACGGGAAATTCTCTTAGTTAAAAAATAGTAAATAAAAATATTACATGTAGATCTTGATTAGGGATTCGGACGCTCTAAAGAAAGTCATAATATCAGCAACTCAACTTACTGTATATGAAAATGGGGACAGTATGGGTTGCGATAGCTCTTACCATCAAATCTTACCAACCGTCTGCTCGTAGCTATGAAATAAAATAGATCTCTCACATTCTTGTGTATCTAGTTCCAATGAAATGTATTGTTCAGGTGATATCGTCGCACATCGCGGGCATGATGGCGTCGAGCGACCTCCGCATCGTGGTGGGTTCGCTGCAGCTGGCCGAGATCCTGATGCAGCGGCTGCCGGAGGAGATGGCGGTGCAGTTCCGGCGCGAGGGCGTCCTGCACCAGGTGGCGCAGTTGGCCGAACGCCCGCCCAAGATATTGACGCCTAGACACGCCAAACTCAAGGTTTACTACTTTCTGACTAAATATGGCACATAAAATATTATTTTTATTTTTGATTAATCATCACCCATTTAACAGCCAGAAAATCAGTTCTGCAATAGTTCCTTTACTACTACAGTTTATGCTGATGTACCAGATTGGCGACTAGGTTTATTTCTAATAATAATAGTTTTATTTACATTTGATATATGGTTACTTTCTTATTGTTTTAATTTTGTATGTTGTGGCCAATAAATATTTCTTTCCTTCTTTCCCTGTCACATTCCCCTGTAAGGATTTCAAAAGCATAGTCATTGTAAGAACTTATTTTATTTAGGACACCAACAGTTTTAATAAATTGTATAAATAAATAAAATTTCTGTACTAAATACATATTTGAAATTATTTTGCTGATTTTAGTTATGTATATTAGCTAGCTTAGTTATGTTCCATGAATTAAAATTTCGGGTTGTCAGTGGATATAGATGGATGTAAAGTGCTAGGGATTGGTCCGCATGGAAGTAATGATGAGCAGCAGTACACATTAGGCTGCAGTGATGACGATTATTATGTTGTTCTTTTTTTATAATGGTGGGTTTGAATTTAGGATGTGAAATTATTATTTCGTACATGAGCGTAATTCACGGAATTAAATAGTGTTTTGTTGAATTTCAGTCTCCAAGCAACACCAGCGTCCGCTCAACCGGGATCGTCGCCATCCGCATCGACCTCCGCCACTTCGCTAGACCACAACTTATCTTTAGCGTTCTCAGCCTCAAGCTCATTCGTCGCCACAACACTACGTAAGTATACTATTTTAAATTTCATTTATCTCTCTTCCTCTCTTTTTTCAACCTATCGCAATCCACTGCTGGTTAGGTATAGGTCTCAATATGTAATCACCATATGGGAAAACTGAAAAATATATTAATTAGCTTAAATCCTATGTTTAGACAATTTCAAATTCCAGCAATCCCGTTAAATTCAATAGTCTCTCCGTATTCATATCAGCGTTTGATATTATTGACCCTAAATCACTTTACCTATTCTGATCACTAGTTATTTATAAAATTTTATAAATGGTTAAATAAAATTCATGTTGTGTGTTATTTAGCAGCCACAAGTAGCGATGGTAGCGGCTCCGAGCCAGGACCTGCGTCCGCATCACATCAACAAGCGTCTTCTACAATGCACAGGTATTTTGATATTACAATACCTTATAAATATTAAGTTAAAGACAAAATATTTCATACCTTTTATTTTGTTATGCAATAGCAAAATTATCTAGTTACCATTTTAACCACCACAGTAGAAAGGTCAAAATTTGTCTTTTTATTTCATGATTAAACTATTTCTTGTATTTTGTATTCCTAAACATTATAAAGAGATGATTTTATTATAATTTGGACCTGGTTTTAGAATCCCATTAATACAAGTTAATAATTAACTTAGTAATTTTATAAAAAACAATCAGATTGAAAACTGTTAATGTTTGCTATATACTTCGGTATTTTTTTTGTAAAACATGTTATCCGTATGCATAGGTCCGGCAGTCCCCTACAGTTGGCCGAGATGTTGAAGAGGAAACGCGCGGTGAAACGTTCAGGCGGTGCCGGCTCACGCCACGCCCGGCGTCGGGATGAACCCGCCCACTTACCGCACCCCCACCAGCCGCCCGCCCACGGTATACACGATAGTAATCTCATACATGCAACACTTAGTGCAATATAATAGTTTGACTATACTTATTTAATCTTTGAAAATAGCTACAGTTACGAAAAAAGAAATTTGGAAAATATCGATAGCTAATAGTTTTGTTACTATGATAGGAAATAGATGTTCAAACCATTGTTGCAACAGACTTCTGTAACGGATAAGTAATTGTAATTTTTGCCATACTTACAAAAATTGTAAATAGTTGACATGCCTTTTTAATTTTTTCCATTCCTGGGGGTTTATAGCCTAATTATTTTCAAGAAAACAGTTATGGTTGGAATCTGACAATTGCTGTGACGTCATTTTTTTCCACATGTCTCGACAGGCACGGTTCCAGGTGCCCTACATGTATTGCTGTGACGTCACTTCTTCACATGTCCTTTGTATATAAGAACTGTTTATATATGGTGATCTTGTGTACAGCGGGCGCCGCCCCTAGGGGTGGCGGTCGGGCCGGCGCGTCGAAGACGTCGTCGTTCCTGTCGTCGCTGAACCCGTCGCGCTGGGGCCGGGCTCCGCACGCACACAAGGAATCTGCTCTGCTAGCTTCACCCCACGCCTCCGCCAACCTCACCGTGCAGAACAAGTTAGTACACCGCCAGTGGGCTGCTTTTATATTACTTAATTTCATGGATAACTAAGTTGCATCGTAAATGGGATAGCAATTGTGAATGAGGAATTTGAATTCTATTTACTCTTCGTATTTTAACATTGGAAAAGTTTTTTCGATCGTGTTGGCAGAGGCCCATTGTCAGTGTGTAGTTCGTGGACTGGTTTCGTAAATGTTAGGGCTATGTGATTTAATAAGGTGTTTTAAGACCCGACTCGAAAAGTACTATAAAATGGAGAAAAAAATTTAAAAGTCTGATTTGAATACACTCAATTCATCAGCGAGCTTTTGCAAATAAAAATAATAATGATTAACTGAAATTCATCTGAACTGATCACCTAAATAGCGGTATTTGATGTTGTGCCGACAGCTAAGATAAACTAACTAGATGCACAATCTCACTCAAAAAGTGTCCGCCGCAAAATTCAGTTGGGCAACATTTTCATCCATAATCATGTCGCTCGCTCCATGACATAGTAGTATGCTCGTGCTTTTGTTTTTGTACCCGTTTAATGACGACTTAGGTCGACATTTTAATGAATAATTTTACGTCATAAATATAACATGTGTCAACTTATCGGACAATTGTTAACATTTTTGTTTGTGCATCTAGTAAGTTAATTGTTATCTGACGCTGACGGTAATAAGCATCGTGTGTGTGTGTGTACAGGGAGAAGGTCCGCGAGTGGATCCAGTGGACGGCGAGCCGTTTGCAGCGGGAATGGGGCGCGCTGGGCGGCGGTGGCGGCGCGCTGGAGCAGCTGGCCGCGCTCGCCGCCCTGCCGCACCGCCGCCAGCGGGCCGCGCTGCAGCAGCTGCGGGACACGCTCGTGCAGCACGACGTCTCGCCTTCGAGGTACCACCCGCACGCACGCACACGCACACACGCACACACACACACACGCGCACACACACACACACGCGCGCACACACACAACACACACACGCACACACACACAACACACACACACTAACACACACACACACACACACACACACACACACACACTAACACACAACACACACACACTAACCACACACTAACACACACACACACAAACACACACACACACACACACTACACACACACACACACTAACACACACACACTAACACACACAGACACTAACACACACACACACACACTAACACACACAGACACACACACACAGACGGAGATAGCAGGTAGACAGACACCTGGGGCTGCAAACAGACTCCCCAACATATAAAAGTTTGGCATTTGTCGCACGGGAATACCTTGGAACGCAAGCTAAATCTTATGATTGTCCAACATGAAAATTCGGTCGCCTTCGGCCTGTTACGTGTTTTTTTTTAAATGAAACTAGCTCAGATTGTTCATAATCCTGAACTCCCTAATAAATCAACACTTGAAATCTGTCTGATTCAGAATGCAGTGATAATTTGAATTCGAATAAAAATTTGAATGTAAAGGGAGATTTTCGACCTTTAGTCAATCTGTATTATTTTATAAACCACAAAGTGTATCGACGTCTCGGAAACGCATGATATAACGGTTTATGGCGTTTTTTTTCAAGAGTTTACTTTCTTCCAATAAATCAATAATTAGCTATGGATTTTAATATCTTAAGATTGTATGGACTTCATACCCATTATAACTCGTATATCGATAATAATAAAATCGATATTCTAACTATTGTAACGTTTGGTCGCAGGTGAACCACTCGGGAGTACTGGGCGCGTTGCTACAGTTCCTCACGGGCGGTGAGACAGAAACTGAGACTGAGCGTGAGGACGGTGAAACGCAGGATAGTGAGGAGTTCCTTGCTGCCTGCGAAGATCGCTTACGGCTGTTCCTACACGTGTTTGCCGAGATGCCTCTCATGAACGAGTAAGTTTTATTTTAACGCCGATCAGGTGATTTGTGATTTGAAAATCTGCTTCAATCAACTATTGAAGCCTATAAAATCACACTGTACATCACATCATTTTCGTTGGGGGGTATTTTGATTGACTACGGAGACCATTATTTTTACAAAGTGTACAGGACAGTCAGGACGCTCACCTGCTGGTAAGTGATACGCATGACAAAGCGGCGTTGATTGAGAACAACAATTGATATACAGATGTCAGGTCTCTAGTATCGGATGATTTTAATAGTTACAGTGCCCTCATCCCGAAACACAATAGTGCATAACACTTGTATTTCACGGGACGATATCTATCTGGCACTGCGGTAGTACCCTACCTAGACGACTCGGTACCGAGTTTACCATCTAGTAAATTTGAAGCAACATAAACAGTCATGTTGTAATTTTTTTTTCGTTATTTTAAATTTATCTATTTTCTAACTTAGGGAAGCCCCAGTTATCATTGGGCCTATACATCCCACTGCACTACACCATTTTTAATCCTCATATTATTCCTATTACACTTGTAGACATATAACTGTCACTGTCAAGAGAAGCCCCAGTTATTGGGTCTATACTCCCCACTGCACTCACTACACACTTTCAATCTAATATTGTTCCTATCACACTTGGGTATACTCTTGCTAACAAGTTACACGCGCCCAACAGAGAGTGGGACGAGGATTCTTCGCTGGCGACTGCCGGCAATAACACGGCTGCGCTGATCGCGCTCGTGGCCAAGGTGAACGCGTGCGTCAGCCACCTGGAGCAGTTCCCGGTGCGGGTGCACGACCTGCCCGCGCGACCAGCCACCTCCGCGCTCAAGTTCTTCAACACCCATCAGCTTATGGTAAATACTCGTCGCCATCTGTTAACTATTGTAGTGCGTGAACACCCATCAGCTTATGGTAAATACTCATTATTCAGTATTGTATTGACACACCTCTCTACACAAGATCGGTGTTAGTTTATAAGCTTCATTGTATGGTATTATTCTTAGATCAAGAATAAACTAACTTGATGCACAATCATGACGAAACGTCAACCAAAAAATGTCCGAGCCTGACAAATAACGTAACTATAATTAGAACGTTAAATTATTCATTAAAATTTTGACCCGTCATAAAAAGAGTACAAAATTAAAAGAACGAGCACACTACTATGTCATTATGACATGGAGCGAGTGACGTAATCAAGAATGAAAACTGCCCAACTGTCGCAATAAGCAGAGTTTTGCCGCAGATACCTTTTGAGTGAGATTGTGCATCTAGAAATTCTATTTTAATTGGTAACATCATTCTACTTTACACATACCAATTTTGATTCCCAGAATACCTCCTATGTTAAGTGTGGTTATTATAACACTTGCCCGTAATTTATATTTTATTATTTATTTCCAGTGTGATCTCAAACGTCATCCGACATGCACCAATCTCAAGCAATGGAAGGGAGGTGTCGTGCGGATAGACCCTTAGCTTTAGTCCAAGCCATAGAAAGGTAAGTCAATTGGATATTTATTATTTAATTATTAGTCTATCGGTTTTATACATTGGATTCATATATTTTGTAATGTTCGTCGCCCAAACTATTTTTAATTTATTATGGAATTAACAACAACAAGGTGCTAATTTTAAAGTTCAAATAAAATAAGTGTTCACCGTAGGTATTAGTATGCTGAAATGAGTCTAACCTCAGTTACAAATAATTTCGAGGAATCGATATATTTCTTTTGTACTGATTCCTTTTATGTAATAATATCTTCCTTAGCAAGAATCTATGCCCTAATAGTATCAACTAAGTATAGAGGGTCAACATAGGCTTCGTCTGTATAAGTGAGAATAAGTCTATCTATAAGGACTTATATAAGTCGAAAATCTGTTGTCCGATGCCTCCTGGCATTCAAAATACGAGGGATTATTTTGTTAAATTTCATATGGTCTTCAACACGCACGTTGCGACTGGTGCAACATGCAACCTTGTTTTCCTAGTTGGTGGTATAAACAATATGTTGTGGTTTGTTTGTTTAGATACCTAGCGGCTCGAGGTACGCAAGCCAGCGAGCTCGCGATGCTGGTGCGGCGCACTCTGACGACGACGCCGCCTCCGACGATGACGTTGACGACTCGCTCGCCACGCGCCTCACCATCATCCCGCCGAGTATGTATCACACACTAAAATACCTCAACGGGCGCCTTTATAGTCGACGCTACCGCTTTTTCTATAGATCTTTATAGATAGATAGAAGCGGTCTCGTACCGCAACCAGAAAAATCGATCGGCTGCCTAAGCTCACTATTTTAACCCTACATTTACCGTTTTAAACGGTACAACAAATTCCAAAGCCGGTAAAAACGGCACAACAAATTATTTGGAAAAAGAACCGCACAAATATCTAAATATTCATTGGAATAATGATGTTTTTGCAATGTAATATTGTTATCTAAATAAGTGGTCCAGCAAAATCAAGAATAGGCAATTTTGCTGAAAGTAAGAAATTTGCACAATTTCATTTCATTTATTTTTACTATTTTCATGGATAGTCTGAATAAGCATCAAGTGTATTTTCTGCTAGAAATGTTTTGCCAGTTTTAACTTCATCATTCACTCGGCTAAACATAATGTAAAGACTTATATCACGCCGGTTTTCTGTGTGGCCGTGGAGTCAGCCTTGTTGTGCTGGCTCAGTGGCACTCCCATCCATTAAAATAAAGATAACACTGTTGCTTATTTACATTCACTATTTCAAGTCTGAGGTGCACAACAGTCTGTGCGACTACTGTGTCCCTCAGACAATAGCACACCTGTCGTCTTGCCTGAACTGTCCATCTACGTTCGGCTTCCAGGATTTCTGGATGGCAAATGAAAGGGCTATTTAAGAGATCAATATTGGTCGCATCACCTTATTTAACTTGTAAATCCATATCGACGCGATAAGAAGAAGAAGAATTCAACAATTTTATACAGAAATCTTTTTCGACTGCAGCTCGGAGCACAAACTGGAGTTCCTGATAGGTGACACGGTATTGCCGTACAACATGACGGTGTACCAGGCGGTGCGCCAGTTCGGCGAGCAGACCGACGCCGACACTGATACGGACACACCACTCGGTAAGTCAAACCACCAAGCTTCCAAGTGATAACCTTCAGTAAAGTCGGTTTATTTTAAAGCTAGGGGTAAAGTAAACGGCTCGTCTAATGTTAACTGCCATTCATTTTTCTATAAGTTAATCGTGTTCAATAAGAGTGCGATAAGATTAAAGACGGGTAAGACAATAGCTTAAAACATAAATTTGAAAAATAATCAATAAATTTGATCACACTTTTTTGTGTTATTTTAAAAGAAAACTTTAAAGTTAACAAATGCAGTGCTAACTCGTATTATATGAATAATTTCGTTTTTTTTTCATACGACAGCAAATGCGGGTATTTGGATCCAGACGCACACAATTTACTACCGTGCAGTGGAAGCGGGCGAGCCGCCCCGTACTGACGCCACCGCCTCTCGCAAGGGCAAGGGCCAGCCCACCAAATTATCCTCGCGCCGCAAGCCTGATCTGCTGTGGAACGGTAACCAATCTTTCATTTTTATAATTAGTACTTTTCTTCACTTCTTCTTCGAGACTATTATGGGTAAACGTGCACCACTATCGGCTTCGCTCGTTTGCTTATCAATAGTTGAGATTGGGGGAAAGAGTAATTAAAAAATATACCATTAAGTCCGTGTTTCCTAGAACGACTTTGCAGACATAGATTATCGTGTTTCAGAGAACATGTAACTATCAAAATGACGTGAGTTAAATGTAAAATGACCCTCTATGGTAGTAAAAGTACATAACAAAGTTTTTTTTACAAAATCTTCTATGCAGAAACCTGCAGTTTGAAGAAATTATACAAATCGAATTCAAGAATGATTTCAAAAGATATATAAAAATTCCTTCAAATAATTTGAATTACTTAATGTATTTTTTCTTTATATTATCCTTTACAATAAAATATGCACTGGTATATTTTTACTATACTTCCCATCACCATTACATCCATGTAATGGTGGGAACTTAAATCGGCCAATCAGCATGCATATTATCTCTAGCTCATTGATAGAATTATTTGTTTCGAGAAATTCAAACATTAACGGTCTATTAGATAAGATAAGATAAAAAATACTTTATTGCACGTAAAAAAAAACTACAACAACAGATAACAGAAAAAAAACAAGTACAACATGGGCGGCCTTATTGCTTAGGTAGCAATTTCTTCCAGGCAACCTTTGGATGAAAGAACAATGCGTAGCGGTCAGCGGGCTAGTGCAAAACAAGTAAAATCGTTATTCTAAATAACTACAAAATAACAAAATAGTACATATACTAAGTACACCTACTACATAAATAATTAAAGAATAAACTAATAGATAGTATATAATAACTAATACATAAACTAACTAATGGAAGATAGGATAAAACAAACTACAATCAGAATATCACTATTAGAATAGTGGTCGCTGACGTCTGCTTTAAATCCAACAAATTGATTATCTAATATCTTTGGAATCAGTACTGCATCCATGGTGTTGTTGTGGCAGAGGGCGTGGTGCCGGCGCGCGAGTCCCCGCTGGTGGTGATGCTGCGGTCCCCGCTGGTGGCGGGCGGTGGCGGTGGCGGTGGGAGTGGGGGCGGGGGCGAGGTGCGCGACGCGTCGCTGCCGGCGCTGGGCGTGCTGCGCGCGCTGCACGCGCTGTCGCGCCACTGGCACACGCTGTACCGCGCGCCCTGCCTGCCCGACCCGCGCCCGCTCGTGCCCAACGCGGACTTTGTCAATGCCAAGGTACGCACCGGATATTGCCCGCTCGTAACCCTATATGCCATATACTAGTTTTCCGATGCACTAATTAAGTTTATTTGTTTATAATGAAGCGATTATTCCGAATTATTTAAAAGAAATTGGAATCGTTTTTGAGCAGAATAATTGTGTCTTTTCAATGTAGAAAATCGGTAGGCCCTTTCCAAATATTTATACTTTTATAAGATTTTAACATCATTCTGAAATAAATCTTTTTATAGCTTGCTGCCAAAGCGAATCGACAACTTCAAGATCCACTCGTGATTATGACAGGCAACCTACCGCCATGGCTCAAAAAGATTGCATACGCTTGGTAAGTTTTGCAATGTTTTGTATTTATATTTGCTAACCGAGAATTTTATTTATACTTAAATTTTTTTTGCGTAGTAATTCAAATAGTTTATTTTAACCTTGTCACTAATTTTAAACCATATGTTAACTAATTGACATAGTTTTCAAGTTTTTTAAGGTCACTTTTATAGATCAACATTAGTCCTATTTGAAAGGTTATTTTCTGCAAGTCATATCCACGCAGTTTGTCGTATCGCCTAAGCACAATGAATGTGTGTGTTGCGTGCAGCCCGTTCGTGTTTCCGTTCGAGTGCCGCCACCTGTTGTTCTACGTGGTGTCGTTCGACCGCGACCGCGCGCTGCAGCGTCTGCTGGAGGCGGGCGGGGAGCGCGGGGCGGGCGCCGGCGCCGCCGACGAGCGCGTCGCGCCGCGCCTCGACCGCCGCAAGCGCACGTGCAGCGGCACAACGTGCTGCGCCAGGCCGAGCACGTCATGCACGAGTTCGCGCACTCCAAGGTACCCCCTCCCCGCGCGCCCGCACACACACACACACACAGTCGCGCCGCGCCTCGACCGCCGCAAGCGCACCGTGCAGCGGCACAACGTGCTGCGCCAGGCCGAGCACGTCATGCACAGCGATCACGACATGATGACATGCCCTACGCAAAGTTGAAACGGTTATCGGTTAGTGCCTTCAATTGACGATTCTATAAGTTAGTTGTCGTCTGATGGATGATGGACGTTAAGGTGGCGGTTCCGGCTTCCATATTAGGATAGTAGCAATTAACACCAGCGAATCCGCATCGCACCCGCGTGATGGGTTGTAGCCCACAGCCATGCACTGGAGTGCACATGCCGAGTCTTTTCGTTACAAGCCAAATGTGACAATCACGTGTTTGAGCGAAATTAATAAAAAAATACTGTCATGCCACGATCATATTATTACACTCACTACAGCTATGTGATTTTTAACATTCACATTTGAAACCTTGCAGGCACTGCTCGAGATCCAATACGAGAACGAAGTGGGCACCGGCCTTGGTCCCACGCTGGAGTTCTACGCGCTGGTGTCCCAGGAGATGCAGCGCGCCGACCTGGACGTGTGGCACGGCAGCGAGAACTTCAAGCAAAAAGCGAGCTCGTTCGGCGGCGAAATAGTCAAAAGCCAACCGGCCGTAGTTGCGGAAGGCGCAGACGCTGCCGCAAGACTGGCTTCGTCTGTCCGTGCGGCGCTCACAGTTTGCAAGAGTCCCGGCGCCCGAACCCTCAGATCTCGAAAAGGAGACGAGTATCCCGGCGCCGGCGCCTGACGCCACATACGTGTCGTGGCCGTGCGGCCTGTTCCCGCAGGCTGTGGGGCGCAACGCGCGCGCTTCACACTTGTCTCGGGTCAAGGCCAAGTTCCGGTTCCTCGGCAAGTTTATGGCGAAGGCTGTGATGGACTCGAGAATGGTGAGTAACTGCCTATGTATGTGTACAATGTTGCGTATAAAAATAGTTTTTTTTTAAGTTTATAATACTTAATGTAAAATATATGACATACGTATCCGTTCCACGTAAATTACCGACTAGACGGCCATTACCTCTTGCAATACCTAAGTATAAAGCGAATTATAGGCGCAACTCCTTTTTTGTACGAGCAAGTATATCACTTAATAATTTCTCAAAAACTCATGGAAAGTTTGATATGTTCCAATTTAAACCTGCAAATGTGGCTAAGATATTTTCTTCAGATTTTTTTTTAAATGTAGTTTTAATTCTTTATTATTTTTTTTTAGATTTTCTCACTGGCTTGTCATAGTTATCGTAACGTATGTGCTATTTAGAAAGAATTTGCGAATACCTATAAATAGCTTAGACATAACTTGTACTTCTAATTATAATTCAACAAACTGTATTACTGCTGTTGGTGTTCCGAATAAAATAAAATAAAATAATAATAATAAAATATACATCTAAAATGTATGCACTATTTATCGTTAAAATTTTGACCTTAATTCGTCATTGAAAGTACAAAAAAATATAAATGAAATTTTAGTCTAACTGACGCGATTGTCAGAATTTTGCCGCGAACACTTTGTGAATGAGATTGTGCATTTAGTTAGTTTATTGAATTAAGGTTCGTATTCTAGAACGAGCTTTGATTTTTACTTGAATAGAGTTAGAAAGTGATGCCGCTTTTTATCGTATGTATACGCGTCTCGTATGCCAGATATCGTTCTGTGAAACCGGAGTGTTATGCACTTTAGTGTTTCAGGATGAGGGCACTGTAGCGAGTGCAATAACTGGGTATAAGAGACCTTACATCTCGTCTCGTGTGTCGATCGCAGTGCGGCATTGATGGAGGATGGTAACTGTCTATCAGTTGTTGGTCTTTTTCAATACCGCTCTGTCATGGTTAGGCGTATCACTTCCTATCTGGTGAGTGTTCTGACCGTCCTGGCGATATCGTACATAGAGCTATCTCTTTCTAACTCTATTTAAGTAAGGATTAATGCTTGAGTGTCGTTCTAGAATACGTTATTAAGAATTGTAGGCATATATAATATAGAGCAACGGTAATAATGTGCGTGTGTTGTGTGTGCGCGCAGGTGGACATCCCGCTGTCGGTGTCTATGTACCGGTGGGTGGTGGAGGAGCAGCGGTGGCTGTCGCTGAGCGACGTGCGCCACGTGTCGCCGGAGCTGTGGCGCTCGCTGTGCCGCCTGCGCCGCGTGGCCGAGCGCGCGCGCCACCTCGCCGCCGACACGCACCACGCGCCCGACGCGCGCAACCACATGGTACGTAACACCCGCCACGTGCGCCACGTGTCGCCGGAGCTGTGGCGCTCGCTGTGCCGCCTGCGCCGCGTGGCCGAGCGCGCGCGCCACCTCCGCCGACACGCACCACGCGCCCGACGCGCGCAACCACATGGTACGTAACACCCCGCCGTGCGCCACGTGTCGCCGGAGCTGTGGCGCTCGCTGTGCCGCCTGCGCCGCGTGGCCGAGCGCGCGCGCCACCTCGCCGCCGACACGCACCACCGCCGACCGCGCGCAACCACATGGTACGTAACACCCGCCACGTTGCGCCACGTGTCGCCGGAGCTGTGGCGCTCGCTGTGCCGCCTGCGCCGCGTGGCCGAGCGCGCGCGCCACCTCGCCGCCGACACGCACCACGCGCCCGACGCGCGCAACCACATGGTACGTAACACCCGCCACGTGCGCCACGTGGCGCCGGAGCTGAGCGCGTTATGTCGCACGCAACCACATGGTAACACCCTTTACACGGCATCATCTAACCGCATTACACGTCCCCACCGACGGCCTAGCCTGACACACGCGGGCCCAGTGCAAATGCGAATGACTTTACGCAGTAACCTTTGAAGGCGTGAGCGATGTTTTCCTTCACAGTAAGAGCGTCGGATAAACGTACATATAATTTCGAGAATTCAGAAAGACAATCGTACGCGGCGCGGATTTGTACCGGCGCCATCTAGATGGAGAGGGAACAGTCCACCCCAATGTAGCACCAACGCTTTACATCTATACCTACTTTGTTGATGTGACTGCAACGTGGCTATTTTTTTTTCGAATCACCACCAGGTGAGCGAATGGGCCGTCTCGTTCACTTTATGACAAAAAAAAATTAATCTAAATCAAACAATATTTCAAAAACAATTTATCTATCCACCATAAACATCTAACTACTATTTACTGTTTATAAAATAAATTAATAAAAAGTTCATTTGTTTACTCTCCACAAAT
>PQWD01007293.1:0-45064 GCA_019425675.1 Leucinodes orbonalis | reverse complement strand
AATTAATCAGCTGGCTTGGAATGTTTCAAAGGTCTCAGATAGGTTTATTGGGCCGGTACGCACCACACCAGTTCATCGAGGATTGGTTGATGTTAACGACTATCATCCTTAAGTAGTAGTCAGGACATAAAATAAAATGTTTCAAGTCGTCCATCAGATTACTTACCACTACGAGAGTTGCTTAGCTTACGTAGACGTTTACCGAACTAACCGCTGGGCTAGTTAGAAGAATATTTTGTAACTGGTCAGTTATCAAAAAGTTTTAACTTATTTGTTGATGCCTATATTATTAGTTGTTATCGGGCAGATAAGGTAAGTTTGAGATGAAAAGTAGATGCATTACATGCGCCAGCATTACAACTTTAATATATCAGTCATTCACCAATTTTCATCAACACCCTTTGATGATAAGTTCTATTAGTGGGAATGCCTAACAAAAAACTTACAGATTGTAAGTGTTTTTGAAACACTTTCCTCCTTAAAAATCTTTTGTGCGAAATAAAGTTATCGTTAGATGATTCATAAAAAAATGTGACAAGTTTTCTTTTTTCATAAGTACTACTATTACACTATATATATATATATATAGTGTAATAGTAGTATACTATGAAAAAAGAACACTTGTCACATAGAAGAAAACTTATCATATATATATATATGCATTTGATCCTTGAACCTCAAAAAAGGTATTTTATATAAATACCCTTTAGGACCCAAGCTTATCTATTTTGTTGGTAAAACTTATCTTTTAAACTTGTGACCGATCTTTTGGTAACCTACCAGCATAAGACTATGATGTTAATGTAATTGGGATTAGACCATTGTCCAAAGGTGGAACTTTATTTGTAATAATTTCTTTATTTTTTGTTATTTAATTGTCAACAATTTATTTATTATGATGTAACTGCTCCAGTGTCGTATTTTCCTTATCCTGCAACTAATTTAGTGTAATAAAATTGATGAAGTATGTGATTTATTCCGATCAATTACATTTAATAATACCTGACCGTAATCGTCATTAGGCCTATTAATTGTACGAGTAGTAAATGTACAAATTACACTTCTGCACGCCTTATTTGATAAATTGGATTTATAGCGTCAATTTTTAAATTTTGACATTAAAAACCAAAACCAAATAATAGGTACAGGTATGTAAAGTTAAAGTAATCGATTGTTTGTTTTTTCCGGATTATAATATGAATGTTTTGATAGAGTAAGTGAGGCATATACCTTTACTTCTGAATTATTCTTCGTGGTCATCATTTTAACAGGTAGCCAACAAGGCTCTACATACTCATGTACATATTTTTTCTTTGTGCAATGTAGATTATTATTATAAAAAAGTACCAACATTAATAAGACTTCGGATGCAAAGCGGGAGAAGGACCAATAAATAAGGCGTATACGGCGGACCATTATCTTCTCAAAATATTCATGGAATACGCTTTAAGTAACTTTTATTGATAGTTTAGCAACGTCAGTCTTTTATTTACAAAAGAAAAATATTAAATTTAATTAGCATTTTTGATAATGGCATGAAGTATTGCAAAGTATTGGGGCAACACCAATAGTATATATTAGCATACTCGATTAGGACAGAAATCAGTATTTCGTAAACACCTAATAGGTACTATATCTATTAAAGACATGTCGATTAGGATCAAATCTATCGAACATTAACTAACTTTTAATTGCCAGATATATGCCTCCTTATAGCTGATTAAACATTTTAAAATATAATTTTCATTTACTTTTGTAATAAATTTTATAAAAAGTATCTATATCAAATAAACTTTAGCATCTTTTTATTACATATTTTTAAAATGCTTTCAGGTTGTTATATTTAGTTATGTGTCTTATTTGTTTGATGTTAAGCATTACTACAGCATTACATATAATCATCGTCATGCATTGCAATTTACTACTTTTATTACGAATAACAGCGCACGGCAGTTCCTTTTTCATTAAAGTTTGGTATTAACTGAACTTTCGCTTTAATATAACAATTGTTTAAAGTAAGTCAGGCCTTTAAAGTGCTCTTTACTCATCGTGGGTTTACTAAGCTGTATTTAAAGTAGAGTTTATATTATTCGTGTAAATTACTTCGTTTTAAAGCACTATGCTTTTCACATAATTTGTAATTTTATTCAATACTAGCTTTTGCCCGCGGCTTCGCTTGCATTAAATTCGGGATAACACGGTACTTTCATTTATCACTATACATAGGATTTCCCCTCCCTCCAACTTTAATGTTTCGGGTCAATTTCAGAATTTTTATTAGCAAAAAATTTGTTATAGTGAGCTAACCTTAAAAGATAGACATATGCTGTCGCGGACTTTTTTGTAGACCTTTAAAAGGAGAACAATACTCTCATACATGACTTTTGTGTAACTTTAACCGTTTACGCAGCGTACGCAGCGGAAGCTCCAAGTATGAAAAAATACCCCCGATTATGAAACATTTTTCATTACTGCTCCGCTTCTATTACTCGTAGCGTGATGATATTATAGCCTATAGCCTTCCTCGATAAATAATCTATCTAACACTGAAAGAATTTTTCTAGTTTCTAGTAGTTCCTGAGATTAGCGCGTTCAAACAAACAAACTCTTCAGCTTTATATATTAGTATAGATTTATTTAAATATTACTTGATACAGACATCATTCAGATTGTAGGGTAATCACCCTCTTTTGTTTCTTGTAAACAGTTTACCTGTACAAGCACAAAACATGAATCAGTATACTGTAAAAAATGTGCTTTTCCTATCGAATCACCTGTGATTGCAAATTCATTTCAAGCTTGTCACCTACATGTTTCACGTTGTAGCCAATTGCTAAGTTGAGATTACTATCTAGCTGGATAACGAAATTTGCATTCGAAAACAACTTCCTCTTTCATCACTTAACCCGTTTGAATTTAACCTGCCCATTTATTTTAACCAATTGATTTCGTGTTGCTCGAAATAGCTTACTTTGTTAAACAAGAAGACTGAATGTTATTGGTGATTGTGGCTAGATATATACTGAACGACACTACAACTTCAATTTTAGACTAAGAACACCGGCCATCAACTGATGATTAGCAAATGCTAAAGCACAATTGCTTCTGTGCACTAATGGTCATCGATGATCACTCATTGAGTAATTTTGTTTTCCCCTATTTTTAGATTACTAGTTGAATCTAAAATATAAAATAAGTATGCCTGTATCTTTAAATAAGGTGAAGCGTGCTTTGAATGACACATTAGCCACTAGCTCCTACGAGTATATGGTTGTTCTAAAAATGGCGTAACATAACTGTATCACTTCGATAAGTAAGAGGTATCCAGGCTACAATTGAAAATTAATTTCCACACTTCATACCTAAAATGCGTCTAACTTGCGACCACTTCATATCCGTAATTCTGTCACCGTTTACAAGGCAAGTTGATTGACGAAGTGTGCAAAACACACCTTCCTAAAGACAGTAAGTGCCAACAGTTCCGTTAAATTTATAACGACAGAATGTTAATATTTTCCCTTCCTGTCGTTAACGTTAACACCTGCTTGGTGTAAAGTGAGACGCATAAAAACGTATTGTTACATGATACTAGGTGTTATTTCCGACAAAGCCCGCAGATATAATATCGCAAAACTAATAGTAGTATTATTTAGATTAGTTCAGTGGAGATCATCTACGAGTATAATAGCGTCTAGCCTGGTGTACCTAGGTCTATTAGAAATATAGCTGACAGGGGCTGAGTTTGAATACATTGTCAGGAATGCATTTGTTTTGGGTGGACCTTAATAGCATCAGGAGGCTTACCGCCATCAATTAAAACAGTATTGCAATAAAATATACGTTATATTTATTTTTTATTTATTTCGTTTCAAGTAACAAAACTCATTTTTGTTAGTAACAATAAATAAATAAACATTAATAAATAAATATCCACTGACATTCACACAGCGCCATCTAACCCAAGTTAAGCGTGAAGCCGTATTATGGGTACTAAACAACGGATAAACATACTATATTCATTTTTTTGTAAATATATACATTTTACATAGAAAAACCCAGACCATTACAAACAGACATGTCCATGCACACAAATGTTTGTACTGCCGGGGATCGAACCCGGAACTCTCGATGTTGCAGTCGACCCTCAACCGCAACACCAAACGGGTCGTCAAACAATAGTAACTTAGTAACAATAACTTATCTTATAATATGAAATCGCTTTTCTGGTACAAAAATTTCATTGGGAATATAATAGTTCATAATAATAGTATTATTATGTCCATATTACATGACTTTCAATATATAACAAAATAATTTAACGAAGCAAACAGAAATAGTATTCGAATAAATAGCTATATTTTTAGACTTCATAAATTAATAAATATATACTGATTAAAATTCACAGTGTAGTTGCTAATTCGTGAACCATTTTAATAATTTTCTGTCAATTGTGCCATTCATAAAGCATTACATCTATCATCATCTGACACTTTAAGGCGACTATGGCGGTCTAAGGGTTAACGATCTTGAAAGTTTCGTCTCATAGCCACCGCTTTCGGTATCAGCAAGAACCTTGAGGTTGGTGACAATTGTATTTTAATATGCTGTACCACACAGTATGAACAAATATAATTCAATATTGAATTACCCATTCATCTCTCGCTTACTTGTAAGCGGAATGTTTGTATAGTACTAATCAGTTAATAATATGCTTCGACGTCTCACATTACACAATGTTGTGCAAACTGTATTGTGGGATGCGCCTATAAATTTAATAGAGATTTAGCAGATCTACAGATTAACAAGTATATTTATTGTTTTACAGGCATGTATTTTGTTTCTGTTAGGGTATGCGCTTAGCCGCTTCGGGCCTTAAACTTGCTTTTGCTCGCGGCTTTCATCATCATCACCATTACAACCTAGAACTTCCACTGTTGAACGAAGGGCTCCCCTAATGATTTCCACGCGGACCGATCCCTTGCAGTAGACATCAATCTGCTACCTACCACCTTAACCAGGTAATCAGCCCACGCTTCATTTTCCGTTATGCGGACGCCACTCGAGAAATATTTCCGCCCCATCGGCCTTCGGTTCTACGCACTATGCTATGCCGCGGCTTTGTTCACGTTAAATTCGGGGTAACACGGTTTCCCTTTCTTGGTAAAATAGAATTATTATGTTGAGCTGCAGTAGATAATATTATATGTCATTCCGTCGTTTTGTAGCCATATAAAATTGTCCTCTCTTGCGGTGTTAAAATTGGACGAAAAGTAGACTATGTCTGCTTCCAGGTAGCCATCTATCACCATACAAATTTTTTACAAAATCTGTCCTGCTGCTTAGGCGTGAAAGCGTAACAAAAAGATAGTCTGACAAAACGTTACTTTTGGATTTAAAACCTGAGTATGCATTTCGTTTTGAAGGGACAGTTATCCCCAGTGAGTCTTAGGTGGTTTACAGAACTGGAACAAGTTGTTCTTGAATTGCAATTATTCCTTTAAAATTCACGGCATTTAGTATGCAGGACCTTTACTCCGAATTTAGCTATCTCGTTATTAAGCCCGTTTATATTTAAATTTAGCACTGCTCTAATTGTATTCAACTATTAGTACACCTATACGTCACAAACCGCCAAAATCACATTTAAAATGCAGCAAGCGAACCTGTTTCACCCAATAAAGCCCGGTTCATTGACACTAGATGAGTCATGCCAGTTTTGATACCGGAGCACGCAGGCGTCTATGACACCTCTGAATAAATAGCAGTTTCAATGGTGCGTTTTTAAGATATAAACGTTATTTTACTGTTCTACTGACTTGTTGCAATAGGTTAGAAGATTACTAAAACACTAGGTTTCGGATGCACTGTCCATGCACAAAGATTATATGTTCATAGATATGTCCGTTGGCATTGGTAAAGTAAATAAACTTTTGAAAAATATAATAAGTAAGTTTATGCACAGTTTCATTACAAAATTATAGGTAAGTTGCTTAATATATTTTCAGTAAATAGTTATAAAAATTCACACCGTACCATCGAGCCCCAAGTTAAGCAAGAAGCTTGTGTTACGGGTAATTTGTACCGCCTGGAGATCGAATTTGGAACCGTTAGTGTATTAACCGATTTTGAAATCGTAATACCAAAGGGGTCTTAAAAATTGGAGGATAAGTAGCGATGTGGATCATGTCATGTATACTCATAATATGAGGACATATATCAATCAATTAATCAACCAAACATTAACTTCTTATGGTAGGGCACCACCTTCTTACACCGCCTGGCTAAAGGGATAAATATTCACTGACATTCACACAGCGCCGTCTATTTTCCCAAACTAAGTATTTAGCCTGTAATATGGGTACTAAACAACGGATATTCTTATATTTTTTTTGTACAAATATTAGTACACATTATACATAGATGATGATATATTGTAACCAATTGGGATGATTATATATTTATGAATTAAAATAATAGCTAACGGAACTCCTACTTTAATAAGGGCTTGCGGTTTTGTATTAAATTAAACTGTTAATAATAAAATGTTAACCAACTCTATTGAATGCTGACAGACATTTGCAATTTGAGCTGCAAAATAGCTTAATTTAAAGATTATTTACTTAAGTGCACTGATAATGCAGCAGGAATAATTTACTGCAACTCCGTGGTGATCTGACTCATATTCAGATATACTCATATTTAGATTAAAATTATAAGTTACATTTATAACCTAATACAATTTGATACTTGTATTAGATTTTAATAAATTAACACATAAAGATTTTTAATCCTCTTTAGATGGGTACTTTATAATTGTGTTAATTTTGAAATCCGACTAATCCCCACCGAGGGACACGAGCCTACCCGTATAGGGTGATTAGGCCTTAGTCGTCCACGCGGGCCCAATGCGGATTGCCGACTTCACGAACATCCTTTGAATCG
Organism: Leucinodes orbonalis; assembly: GCA_019425675.1. NCBI lineage: Eukaryota > Metazoa > Arthropoda > Insecta > Lepidoptera > Crambidae > Leucinodes > Leucinodes orbonalis. The sequence continues at coordinate 38,122 of PQWD01007293.1, read as the reverse complement.
CTTCGCAGGCGTGTGCAGGTTTCCTCACGATTTTCCTTAAGAACATCGGATAAAGGTACATGTTTTCGAAAATTCGAAAACACATTGGTACGTGGCGGGATTTAAATCTCAGCCCTCCCGGTAGAAAGGCAACAGTCCATACCATTAAGCCACCGACGCTCTTGTATAAATATACAATTAATGAAAAATTTACGTGACTTTTGTGTCCGAAATTAAATAATTTTCTCCGGCTTAAAATAAAAGTATAACTTTTGGAGTAAAAAACTGAAATTCTAGATGTTACAAAGAAGTTTCTGAATGCCAATAACGCCAGACACAATAGATTTTCTATTATGTCTGGATTCCCAGCATTTAATAACATACGAGAACGTTAACGTCATTAAGCTCTCAATTTTATGAATTTCTTTGTAACACAGGTTTTAATGAAATATATTTCTCTTAGCATATTCGCTATGCGGCTATATATCGTCGGTAAATTACAAAGAGCTTGTAATCAAGTTCTTGTTACGATACGTTTATGGGCAAACCGAAGGGCAAGCGTATGCACTTCACCGACTAAGTACATATATATTTTCTGTAGGCTATTGTCATGCTAATCGAGCTATCTACCATAAGTGCTTTGCTCTGTTTTAAAACGCTGTAATCTATGTTTTACAAAAGATTTATTTATCCGTGGATATTGTAGTGGGATGTTTGAGAAATTGGTTTACTTTCTTTTCTACGTGAATAGTTTTGGTTTAAAGTAAGTTGACTTGAGGTACTAACTTAGATAAAATTTTAAATGAAAAGATGAGATTAGTTGTTATTAAAATAGATTTAAAAGTGTTTGCGTTTCAAGTTATCAACTGCACACTGAAAAGTTTGGTGAATAATCACCGATATACAAAACTTTACTGACGTCCTCTGCTTTCATGTGGGATATCAGTTTAGCTGCAAATAATAAAATGTGATGTAAATGCTTCAACTTGTATGTATTCCGGGACATACATGTTCTCAAGCAACGAATTCATTTTACGAATAACTGATATTTGAATACAACGTGGTTTATACACTTCACAGAGTTAAAACTGGATAGAAAAAGTTGACTCCTATGAAACATATCAAAACATTATTTTGATTGAATGGAACTCAATCAGTTATTGATTTATTAACACCACACCATGCAATTGCAACAAAAATGTTAATCTCATTTATTCTTGCTTGGACATTACAAAAATGGAACCACGAGTTTTCCTTGACACAATTCGGTCCGGAACTGCACGATCAAAGTTGACCCGATTGGGTGCCATATTAGGGTTGCTATGAGAAGGGACCCTTAGGGTTTTAACATAATAACCATTATGATCGAATTTTCGAATTACGGTTATAAACTAAGTCAACATTCATTTCTCCAACTTCACTTTTTCTGTTATTCTATATGAGAGGAAAAAACCAAACTATAAAAGGCATATTGGCATTGTTAGCTGCAGCAGGATATAAAAGAGTCTGTCAGTCTATGACGTATATTCCCCTTTTTTCGATGAAAGGGCTCATTAAAAATATTTTTTATAGGGAGAAGAAAAACTATGATTAGGAATTAAATTTAAATTCTTAAAAACTCGGTTTAACGAATGGCAACCCTAAGCATATTATATAATGAGTTCGTAAAGTTTATTGTCTCTTTATCAATAACCACCCAATAAAGTACTTAGAGTAACGAGCAAAAGTTAAATTTATTTTGTTTTTATGATTAACAGAGTGGTCATTTTAGGAGTTCTTAAAACCAATTCTTAGAAATATTATATCTTTTACGTAGGAAACTTGTGGATAATTTCATTTGAATTTAAGTTATCGTTAAGTATTTTGTCTAATATCTAAAGACGCTGAGAATATCCCATTTCAACCCTAAAACCCAATATATATTTTGAAAAGAAAAGTACTTAACGATTAATATTAACTTACTAAAGATAACGATACGAGCGTCGGTGGCTCAATGGTGTGGACTGTCGCCTTCCTACCTGGGCTGAGGTTCAAATCCCGCCACGTACCAATTTGTTTTCGAATTTTCGAAAATATATGTACGTTATCCGACGATCTTACGGTGAAGGAAAACATCGTGAGGAAACCTTCATGCACGCCTGCGAAGAGATTCGAAGGTTGTGTGTGAAGTCGTCCAATCCGCACTGGGACTGTGTGGACGACTAAGCCCTAATCACCCTATACGTGTAGGCTCGTGCTCCTCGGTGAGGACGTCAAATGAGCTGATGATGATTAAAGATATAATACGATTAACAAATAGCGGCCTCCTGCGCAAGATAAATAATATTTTTATAAGTGTGTAGCATTCGAATTTTGAAATATTCAAAGTATCATAAGCATTACTAATAAACAAAAAATCCGCGGTCGCCACCACCGCATTTCTAGAGATGAAAAAATAAATTCAGCGTAGTGGTCATATTTCTTGAATCCATCTAAACCTACTTACCTATTTAATCGAAAAAAATAAATATATACATGACCATTATAATCAATTACAAAACAATATCTTAACTAACTACGGATTGACTAGTTCATATGAGAGTGCACATCGCGTTAGATTCGTCGATTTTGTGACGTGAAAAATAAGGTTTATTGTTACAGTAACTTTATTTATAGTGATGTTTTGCATCTTAAAACTGTCAAAGCAGCCTGTCTTGTCCATGCTATACTAACGATCTAGTTTAATATCGGGCAGCGCCCATTAGATATAGTTTCACATGTATAGCCCGTGCGCGTGCGACATAGGCGGGACTTAGTACCTATAGGACATTCAGGCTCTATATAAGCGCTAGTATCTCGTAATTCGGCACACAACAAGTCCTAGGCTCTCTGTGAAATACCGTTTTAGAATTATAAAAACAATAGGAAAAATGATCGCGAAGGTAATATGGTATTTAGTGTATTTGCGATTGTGATACAAAAGTGTAAATTGTTTCGTTTCAGTGTAAATTTTTATAAGATAAGATTTTTTTTTATAATTTTATATAATATCGCTTATTTGATACTAGACCGTGATCTGTCATAGGTATTTAATTTCATATATCGGACAACTAAAGTCAAAAACATTACATAATTTATTGCAAAGCTATTTAAAAAAAAACAATATATATTTTTAAGCATGTAATTCAATTAATTCACAAGTAGGATTTTATAATCAAAATTATTTAGTTACTGTGGACTACTGCCTGGAAGGTAAAGGTTCAAATCCCACCACGTCCCAATGTGTTTTCAAATTTTGGAAATTATAGACACAAAGATCTGGTTTTGTGCTACGCCCCTATCAATCATTAAAATATATTTTAGGTAGTGGTCGTGTCTGCTCTGGTGGCTCTAGCCCACGGAGGACTTATTGGAGCCCCTCACGGAGCTCTATCTTCCGCTAGCCTTGTGCTAGGAGCTCCTGCCTATGGTGCCGCGGCTTACGGCGCCCCAGCTTACGCAGCGCCCGCTCTTGGGCTTGGTGAGTTTGGAAATTAGCTATTATTAATATGTGGATAAAGTCTAAACAAAAAGTTTTATAATTGTGTTCAATTTGATCGCAGCAAATGATCTATTTCGGTTTAATTTATGTAAACCTCTCATACTTGTATTTTTACATAAAAATGGATCTCTCTATATCGCGCAAAATGGGGAGACCTATGTCATGCAGTGAATTGCAATAGGTTGGATAGTATCTTTGTAGTCCCTGCTTACATGCAACGACTTAATGTATATAATAAGAATTACCCATTTATGTTAATATTTTTATAAATTTATTGCCGACATAAGATAATTATTAGGATTAAACAAACAACATTAATATTAAAGAATTATGTGTACTATTTTATATCATTTGAAGCTTTATTTATTGTAGTTTATCATTATTTTATAAAACATACATAATGTTTTATAATTGAATGAAAATCATACAAACAATACAAAATATGATGTCGCGTAATTTATGTCACTTAACTGGTTTTTACAGTTAAACTACTTTCTCGTATATATTTTTAAGTAAAGTATCTACTGCTGTATTTTTACTTCATTTCGATTGATTTTATATGAAAATTAACTGGGACCTCAAAATAATTTAAAAAATATCGTTAGTTTTCGAGATTAGACGATCTTTTCAGAAACATAACTGGTTTTATCTGTACGAAATATGAGGAAACCCTGATAAATGTAGCTTAGTATTTTTTGGAATTTGTTACAGTTATGGTTTTATAAAGTTGTACATGAAATTGCAATTTGTGAAGTATTTTTTAATAAAAAAAAGTTAATTATTAAAAAAAAAAAATTTTTGTAAGATATAAAACATACCAAAACAAGGTTAAAAAGAGATTAAAAATGTTTTTTTGGATAGGCATTTTTCCTGATTACTCCTCTTCATCACTAGGTTCGGATTCAGATATTGCCACATCTGGAACTCGATCAATAACATAAATTTCGCTCTCAGAGAGTGAAACCGTCCATGATATTCCCTGGAGTTATCCCTTTGTCACACAGAGTGATCAAACCTTTCTTTTTGCTGTAGAAATGGCATTGGTTTGTCAAAAAGCTTTTCTAAATAGGAAACAAACCCACTCTATGGGGTCGGAGGTGGTTCCACAGAATTAGGATTCGAAATACCACGTCACTTTATGTTCCTTAAAGTGTATCTACATCTACAGCAGCATTGGTTTTCAGATCACCATAGCTTCAGAAAAAATAAAGAAACACCGTGAATTACATCAGATCTAAATATCTGTCGGCCGAAATGCACAGAGAGACTGTCACTGTTTTGACTTAATTTAGAATCAAGTACTTAGTAGTCCTGAACTCCGGAAACTTACTCTAATTCAGAGAAGGAGATAAGATATCCCAAGTAGGTATCGGTTTTCTGGTGCATGAGACGTTTGTGTCCAACCGGGTTGAGTACCTCGTACTTAAACTCCTTAAAGGTGATATAGGTATATGCGCCGACATCGTCTTGCTCTGACGAAGATTGAAGCCATGTATGAGGGTATCTCCAGGGTAATACATGGCACAACCTCGACCTTCTACAATGCCTTTTTTGGGAAATTCAACACTAAAGTGAGAGTACAATAACATGACGAATCGAAAATTCGGATTGGGGCGCAGGAATGACAGGGATAGATGCTAGTCATAAGAGTCATCTGGCGAACTTAAGACCGCAAAACCGATACTCGCAAAGCACCCGGGTCCTTGAAAGGTTGAGAGTTTATATGAAAGACTTTATCATCGAGCGCACATTAGCCACTGACCGAGGAAACCGAAAATTTATCTTTACTACTTGTACGTCACTATACGCAAGATATCCGATGACGACATTGACTTAAGCGATATTAGTGCAGCACTAGACAACTTAGAAATGGGAGGGCCCCGGGTGATCTCGGTAGCACGACAGAGCTTCTAAGAGCCGGTGGAAAACCCGTCCTTAGAGCATTAGTTAAGCTCTTTAATGCCGTTATTCACCGAGGCGTTGTTCAGATGCGTCGTGGTCTTGTTCTCCAGAGAGGGTGATAAAACTCTCTTAAAGAACTATAGACCAATAGCGCTTTCGAACGTCTAAGGTAGTTTTCCAGGGTTGTGTTGTGACGAATCGTCTCATAATAAGACTTGATGAATCTTTTTTTGATTGATCCAAATATCTGGAGCAGGCTGGGTGGCGAAAAGGCCACAGCACCGTGGACCCTATCTATACAGAATTTTCAGCAAAAGACCGAAAAGTATAACCAGCAGCTGTGTATGGTATTTGTCGACGACGAAAAGCGTTCGTTTCCATCAAAACCTGGGCTATTCTGGAGGCTTTACAGCGATTTGGTATCAATTGGCGATATATCGAAGTGTTGAAATGCCTCTCCAACTCATCAATGATGACTGTTCAGGTCTAAAACCAGCAGATAAGACCCATCCATTTGCGCCGCGAAGTAAGACCGAGGGTGTCATATCCCCAACACTGTTTACAAACGCAATGGAGGATGTCTTTAAGATCCTGGACTTTAATGTGAAGAGTATATTTCTCACCTACGTTTTGCTGACGATATCGTCATAGTAGCAGAGTTATCGCAAGAGCTTGCTGACATCCTAAACAGCCTAAATTAATCTTCCCGACGAGTTAGGCTTGGCATGAATTTAGACAAGACGAAAGTCATGTTCACTGGCCATGTCATACGAGTACATGATATGCGTCGATGTCATCACTCTCGATGTTGTGCAGTAAAACATTCACCTGGGCCGAACCATACAATTTAGCCGGCATAACTTTGAGAGAGAGGCCAGTAAGAGGATTCAGTTGGGCTGGACAGCAATCGGCAAATTATGTCAGATCTTGACGACGATGATTCCATAATTTTTAAAGACAAAGGTCTTTGAGCTATGCGCCCTACCCGTGATAATATACGCATACTTTTAAAATATAATACTTATAAAATCACAAAAATACTTTGTGATGGAAGACCTTTTTTGTCTACAAAATAAGATATTGGAATTGTACTTTGCTCACTTAGTTTGTGAGAAAATATTTTTTAAATTTTGTTTTTGCTCTCCTGTTAAATGATGATTTTTGACTTGTATCACTTATAACAGAAGGCTCAGAATTAATTCTCATTTATCAAAAATAAACATCCACACATCCAACGCAAATCGAGGCGCGTGAGTCGCGATTGAATGAACTTAGGCACAGAATGGTCAGCTCGAACGCGCACTTAGCTGGTTTTAGCTGTAATAAGTTTCTCTTCAATAGAAATATAGTTACAGGTAAAACCGATAAAGTTACTATATAATTTATTGACTGTACAATTGGCAGGTCAATTAATGCAAATTCGTCTGGAAAAAAGTTTTAAAGATTTTTGACAGTTTTTATCTGGATAGAAAACAAATAGTGTAGATACTATGGCCTATTGCAAATACCAGGTAATGGGCATTATAAGTTATTTTCAGAACACAATTTGCTATTTTAATAATAGCAAATTGTGTTCTATTATTAACTTAAATGTAAATGCAAAAAATGCTATGTACCGATGGATGGTTTTTCATGAAGATAAATCATAAATCAAAAAATAATCATCTATATTTCAGTTTTTTCTTGTATAATTTAACAAAAATGAGCACTAAATAACTTTACACAAAAGCTATCTTTGTAATGGATGCTACTAGAGAAAAATGGGTTTCACTAGTTTATAGAGCATAAAAAACTAATTATCAAACTGAAATAAAAGGAATTTCAGCAAAAAGTCACATAAGCAGTTTTGGAAGTAATACGACGATATACCCTATAGCCTTCCTCAATAACTAAGCTATCTTACACTGAGAGATATTTTCAAATCGAGCCATTAGTTCCTGAGATAAGCGCGTTCAAACAAACAAACGATCAAACTCTTCAGCTTTATTTTTGTATTTAATCACATTGATTGGAGGTATGTTTAAACACAGGCCATGGAGCTCTTGTTGCGCACGGTGCGCCCATCCTCCGTGCCCCCATCGCACACGCTGCTGCTCCTGTTGAGATTTATGTAAGTTTTATTGATATATTTTTTTATTTATAAATTAAAAAATTTTTATATATTAGTTATTAATTAGTAGCCTTCAAATATATTTGAGTCAAGTTATAATAAATGCACACCTACTATATAATTATTTCAAAAACATGGATTTAAGTTAGATTTCGATCTACAACGTGATTCATTGTAACCAAGTCTCAATTCTTTATTGCAAACGTACCATATATAGTTACAAGTTGTTTAATCGTTATATGCCAAACAGACTGTTTGGCACAAACCATTTAAAATTATATTAATTTTCAGGCTCACCCCCGCTACCAGTTCAACTACGGAGTTGCTGACGGACACACTGGCGACCAGAAAAGCCAATGGGAGGCTCGTGATGGTGACGTGGTGAAGGGCCAGTACTCCCTAGTGGAGCCTGATGGCACAATCCGCACAGTTAACTACTCCGCTGACGATCATAATGGGTAAGTATGACACAAACTATTCTAGTCTATAGATCATCATCATCATCAAGCTCATCAAACATCCCTACCGAGGGGCATACGCCTACCCGTAAAGAGTGTATAGGCCTTAATCGTCCACGCGGGCCCAGTGCGTATTGGTCGCCTTAACGCACAACCTTTGAATCTCTGCGCAGGCGTGCGCAGGTTTCCTCACAACGTTTTCCTTTATTGTAAGCGCGCCGGATAACATACACATGATTTAGAAAATTCTAAAACACATTGGTATGTACGTAACTGGATTTGGAACTCCGCCACAATTTGCTGTATTTTGTTCTTTCGTATTGACAAGATTACTCTGAATAATTAAGTACTAAATGCAATTAATATTTGAATTCGATTAGAAATGGTAGTTAAGTAAAAGTGTCACACAGAATTTTCTAATACCACTTATTTGTTCATATTACGTTTACAAATTCGGTCAAATCAGATAAATTATATGTAAAATATGCAATAACATTACATAATATTACGAATAATATTATGTATAGGTTGTAAAGGGTGACGCAATATATTTTATACAGCAGCAGAGAATTTTTTTTTCGGCAGCCTATGTAGTGATTATGAGTTTCTTAGTCTACTGCACATTTTAAGATGAATAACTTTTTCAGATTCAACGCTGTTGTGAGCAGGCAAGGCCATGCTGCGCATCCCGCCGCCGCTCCTATAATCGCCGCTCCAGCTCTCGGACACGGCCATATCCTCGGATAGACTCCAAACAACCGATCGACCACTATTTATTACATAACCTATTCAATACTTAGCCTAAGCTCGGACGGAAAGCGACAACGATGGGAACGCATCGCGGGATACCGCGTACGCTCAGGCGCAGCGTTTCATAAGGTGTATCAGGGACTGCACGGCCCAATGTTAGACTGTACTCGAATTCATCTATTGCAATTATCAACTTTTTGTATAGACGACTTTTGTATTATATTTTCTTGTAGTGTGTAAGTTTCACTTCGGTTTCCGAACTTGAAAACATACATTTTATGAAACGTTAGACACACGCCTACGGGGTGCTATGCAAATACTTCGGTTTTTGTGACTGATACAATAAAATAATATAACATTTCATATTAACACTGGATTTTATTTTCAATTTATCCTACCTTACTTTTGACGTACAGGATTCCTTTAAATGAATTTCTTTGAGTTATTATCAAACTATAAAAAGGTGCTATCGGCAAATTAAACAAAATATAAACTGATAAAAAATATAATTAATACCGTTGATTGCACTGTTACACAATCTAGAAAGGTCAAATTACAGCAGTAAAGTAGAAACTATTATACTTATATCGAAACATGCGATTTATAATTTGAATGTAGCAAACTGAGAGATAAGAGATCCAAAATGAACACTCGTGTTGCAAAAATGATTAGAACGTGTTACGAATTAGACCGATTCGATCTATAACACCTTCCGCATCATTAAAGTAATCTATTACACAACCAAATTTCTATGAATGATGACTGCTATGAAATCAGTATAACCATTAAGTTTGGTTCATTGTATAGAAACTTTTTTATGAATCACAATTGTGTATTAAATTTGTATTCATATGATTTATGTAAACTATTTTTTTCTATAAATAAAATATTAAATGTTGAAAAAGAAGTTACTTTAAATGGTAGTGATACCTAAAAGTCTGTTATGAAAACTTGTTTTATTTGCTATTCTCAATTTTGGGCTTTTGTTTCGGCTGTTATTCTGGAAGCTTAAATTAATTTGTCAGAAGTCCTATGACTTTTATGATAAGAGTTTATTATTATCGTCATTACATGGCTTAATGTATCTTCGTTTGTAAGCGATTTTAGAGCTCCTCAATCAATAAATTCGTAGAGTCATCGACGGTATACACAACTTGTTTACAATGATAAAAGTTAAAAGAAAATAAGTAAAGAGGGATAATAATTTATTTTACACATATAGCAACAAAACAAAATACATAACTCAGTCTTAACTAATTGTTTTAACTCTAGTTATGGTGATGACTTTTGATCTCCACATGCTGTCCAGGCGCGGAATGCTTCACAACAGCGTTGAATCTGTAACATTAATGGAAAATATAAGTAAGTTATTTGACTTATAAATAACCAAGGCACTTTTATTTTCAAGATGAATATAAGTCATTCATAATTACCCGTTGTGCTTGTCCGACGTATATTCAACGATTCTGATAGAACCGTCAGCTTCATGTAAGGAGTATACACCCTTCACAACATCGCCATCTCTGTACTCATGCTGGAACTTGTTGTCTCCGGTGTGAGGGTCTTCTACTTTGTACTCATACTGGTACTTGGGATAAGCCTGAAAAGTAAAAGCAATGTTTGCATAACTCCACACTTCCTATGCACCACATAGATAGACGTGATCAAAATAGATAAAGCTGTGTTTCGAATAAACGTTTGGAAAGTGGCAATAAATTGGATGATTCGTACAAATCTTGCGTTTTAAACGAACATCACTCACGTAATAGTCAACGGGCTCTTCGTGAGAGTGCGCATCGGCTTGGTGCTGGTAGACGGGCTGGTGGGAGTGAGCAGATTGATGGTGATGGGCGGGCTCGTGAGCAGACTGAATTGGTTGAGCTTTGTGGGCAAGAATGTGATAAGCTTGGCTTTCATGATTATGATAGGGCGAAGCGTATTGGATAGCTTGTATTTTGTGCTGGTTCTGCTGGTGTAGACCTAAGTCTTCACTGGACTGAGCTTGGACATATTCATAGATGGGAGCAGGATGTTCTTCATGAGATGCTTCAGGCTGCTGATGGGCCTGGTTCTGAGAGGCGTAAGCATGACCATGACTTTCAGGCGCTGATTGGTACTGAATTTGAGCCTCTTGATGAAGTTTCACAGGAACGTGCTCGTAGCTATGTCTGTACTCTTTAGGCTGTTCGTGCTGGATGTGGGTATTTAGGGTGTAACCATGCTCCTCACAGTGAGATGCCACAAGGACAGATCCAAGGATTAAAATCTGTAACAAAGTTCACTTTAGTTAACATGATCCTTAATAAATTAAAATTAAATGCAAGCAAATCCAAGAACACACTTTAGCGAACATTTCGATCTTTCTTCTTTGACTTCCGCGATAGAACTGATGAATTAACATAGGTGATTACCTCAATATATACCAGAGACGTTACGAGAGAGAATTGAATCAATTTGTTACCGCTTGGGGCGTCATGTTTGTAACCCGGAGCGCGCACGCCTGACGTAATTTACGTAACCAATGTGAAGGTTGTCTATCCACTAAACTAATGCACTCAAAATTTGCACTACTTTTGATATTGATAATGAAATTAATACGGTTTCACTACGGAGATATACATAGAGAAGCAAGATACAATTTAAAAAGATTTCAAAGATATGGAGCACCAAGATACTGGTAATGTATGTAGACTATATTTTTACTATACAATACATTATTACTTGACTTCATTTCTCAAATTATTAGATATAAATCCAATAAAAAGGAAATTGTCATAAATATTTGTTATCCATGAGAGTATTTATATTAGCTTCCATTTGTTATTTCATTCAAGTTATGTTAGGTATAAAAATGTAATATACTATTAATAACATTAAATCTGAATAGCATTTATATATTTTTTTGTAAATATGTACATATTACTATACAAAAAGCGCCTAGACTAATACAAACAGACATATTCATGCACACAAATGTTTGTACTGCCCCGGGATACTACCCCGCGGGATACTGCCCCGCGATTGAGAAATTGGCTCAACCTCAACTCAACCATTACACCAAATTGGTCGTCAATATATCATGGATATATAATACCCTGGGCTTGGTTTTAACAACACGACGTCAAACACTTATGGCACTTGCGTTAATAAGGTTTGATTAATTTACCATTTATATTACAAGTTAATGATAACATACTGTCATCACTCTTTTAAAAGCAAGAAATATCAAGCATTCTCTCACAGATATCTATAAGATACTAATAGGCATAATAATATTTAGAGTAAATCATTACGATATAAATAATTATTGAGAGATAGTGCTCAAACTAGAGTTGTATGTTTTTACCATGGTATATTTTGTTTATATATTAAGTTACGTATGCGTTAAACAAATCTCTCGCTTATTTTTAGTGCTAAAAATCTAGTAGTAATAAAAACATACCTTTATTTATAGTGACATGTTGAAAGGGATAGCGATCAAATATGTAACATGTTCTTTCCTAGCACTTATAGGCAAACGTGCCTCGTGGATCGGTTGATTATTCACTATTTCGTTTTCTAGACTGCGAAAGGCTGAAGCTTTTATTACATTAAGACAATTTAATTTTGATATATCTATTATTTGCTTCACGATAATATTTGCTTACAACACGATAGTTGGTATAATATCAACATGCCTGTGAGGTACCAACACAATATGTGAGGCGTATTCATATATCCTAAATATAAAGCATAAATAATGAGGTCTCAATTTTCAATTTGCGTAAATAAACGTATTCTTTGGTTTTTGTTTTAAACAAAATTAAGAAAAGCAAAAAAATAGCTCCATTATAGTGTTGCTTGTAATAATATAAAAAGTAGCCACAATGTCAATATTGTTTCTTGCCATGGAAACACAATTATTATAACATTATTTATAATAATTGTGTTTCCATGGCAAGAAACAAAAAATGAACTGTTGACAAAATCATCCAAAGCCATGAACCGCGTTTCGAAACTTACGCAGCGCTACGTTTTTATAGGTTTAAAACGGAACGAGAGAGTTATAATAATTGTATCTCGTTTTTAACGTCAATTGAATATAATATTTTTTAAATATGAATTCTGCAACAATGTTCAAATATAACGAAATTTTAATGACTGAGTTCATTTCAGTTTCATGTTTTTGTATCGGATGGAATTTGCTGTTGATCGCTGATCGAACCATCGATGATCGACTCGCGGTGTTAAAATACTAAGCCAAAATTTCAGTTATTGTGTATTAACACTAACCAGCTGACGGATATATTTTGTCTGGAATCCTGGCTGTTAAAGGTTAAATATTTAAATTTAACGAATACCACTCTCACTACCATTAAGAGCCTAAATCCTGGACTTATTTGGGCTCTAAAATAATGCTGGAATCCCATTAAAGTTCTAATTAACTACTGCTAGAACTAATAAAGTTCTACTCTTAACCATCGGATCTCGTAAAGGCTTCGCCTGTAACTTTTATCACTGTTAAAGAAGCCTTGTTCCTTAGCCGACATGATACATTTTAAAAGGAATGGTGTATTACTGTAATATACTCTGACAATTAATCTAACAATTAAAGCGTAAATCAACGCTGATTTTTCTACAAGGATTAATCTAGGTTAGTTTAAATTGATTACGGTAACTTTCTAAAAGCACGGAAACGGATTTCCTTAGTTTATCTGGAAGCGTGATAAAGTTACTATAGAATTTAATCAATATGATTATATAATGATAACATAATAGTTTCAATCATATAACTTAAATATATGATATTTAAAATTATTCAAGACTTCGACGTTGATTTAAATTTATTTTATGTACATGTTAAACATGTACATGCACATAGTGCGTAGAACCGATGGCCGATGGGGCGGAAAGGTTCTCGAGTGGCGTCCACGTAACGGAAAGCGAAGCGTAGGCCGACCCCCAACCAGATGGACGGATGATCTGGTTAAGGTGGCGGGTAGCAGATGGATGTCAACTGCAAGGGATCGGTCCGCGTGGAAATCATTAGGGGAGGCCTTCGTTCAGCAGTGGACATAATTGGGCTGTAATGATGATGATGATGACATGTTAAACCTAACAAGCGAGTGTAAAGGAAATAGCGTTTCGTTTTATGAAAAACTAGAACTGCTAATTGTATATTTGTACGGTGGAAACAATTTTGTTACGTCTGTCTGACGTATTTGTAATGAATGTGGTATTATGGATATAAAACAATACTGTTTGCATACGAAATATCATAAGTGAACCTTGTACAAGGTAGTGAGAACTTCATCTTACATACATCTCTCGCTTGCATAGTTCTAATATGCTGTGAGTCCAAAACAATAAATTGTAGGATGCTGTAATATATTATCGTTAAACTACTACTGAAATTATATCCCTTTATCTGTTACACTCATAATTGACAGTAATAATCATCCAGCTACAACTAACTCACTATAGTTACGTTATGTAGTTCATAAAATATTGTCTAAGAAAGAAGAAAACCTCAAAAAAATATCAAAAAATAAGTGAAGTGATAACATACGAAACTTCACGTTTTCATACAAAACTGGCGTGAAAAAACTAACGAATGTCCATGAGTAAAACGTCTGCTTGTATTTATTTTACCTTTCAACTGCCAGACCTTTTTTATTATGTTCCAGACACAGGAGAAGGTCAGTTGATTCTGTTGGATATATCACTATGCAGCAGTTTAAGGGACGATCATTATAAAAAGTAAACATTACATGGCTATCTCGTTGGGTCATCGGTGGATGGCGTATTATAAAATATGTTAAAAGCAATGTTGAAGTTTTTATACACATTTATTAACACAATAAATACTAAAAAACAGTAAGCTTAGTATCGTTGGTGAAATCAATGGTGGTATTCATGCTGTTGAGGCTGGATATGTTTAGTCGATGTTTTTACATACGCATTGAATCTGTAAACACAAAAAACATTGATTTTAATCAGGTCCTTGAGGAACAAGTAAATAGGGTTGAATTTCTATTATCAATAAATATTGACTGAGCAACTTATACACTAGGACGTATATTGGCTTCCAAAGCACGGATTGCCACAATTATCTAGGATCTCGGTAAGTCACGTGCGTAATGAAGATTTAATATCTGCTTAACGTCACTTTCTATAAACGGCTAGAATTTCTACTTTAACTTAAGCATTTAGAAATGTGTATTTTTAATACCATTTGCATTAAAGCCATGCCTACTTAAATAAACTCTCAACTTAACAAAAAATCTTCCTATACTGAAAAGTATTTTGCGTAGTGTTTTCCCTTATGATTTGGAATATATGAAAGTATTCAAATATCCTTTTGTATAAAACGATATTTCCAGAAAACATTTGACTTTATTGACTTTCTATTTTTTCTTTATTCGAAACATTTACGATTACGTCAAACTTGATCATATTATGTCATTTGTACTATTTAAAATATAAAATTGCATACCCAGATTTCTTGTCAGCAGAATATTCAACAGTGCGGATGGACCCGTCAGCTTCGTGCAGGCTGTAGACGCCCTTGACGACGTCGCCGTCACGGGTCTCGTGTTGGTATTTGTTGTCGCCAGTGTGGGGTCTTCTACTTTGTACTCGTAAGCGTACTTCGGGTATGCCTGTTTTACAACAAAGGTTTTTTATGTTATACAGATCACATAACCAAGAGGGACATTTGATAATTTTAAGTTTAATCAGCGTTACAACTATTGATCAATGGTAATAAAAAATCTTCAAAATTAGTAACCTTTAGATGAATTACAATTGTTTCGTTATTAGACGTGTATGTAGAATTTATATTAAGAGATAAATAATTAATAATACAAGAAATTATGAAATATTTGGAAAATAAACCTAAATACAGAAATTATTCTTTTGTGACTACATTAATTATTAATTAGCTAGATTTCCAGTATAATTAGACTATCTAATTAACGATGGAATTTACATCAAATGTCTAAGCGCGACATAGCATTAGTATTGAAACTTACATAGTAATCCTCATGGGATTCCTCCTTATAAGAAGACTGTTCCTGGTGAATAGGGATGTGCTGGACAATTGGCGCAGCATGGACGGCGATCTCATGGACAGGAGCGGGTGAATGGTGCTGAGCAGGAACAAAGAAGTGTGGCACTCCTGATGTTTTCTTGGCTTTCGTGGTGTACGATGCTCTGAGAAGATATAGCTTGGTGGGCTTGAGGAGCGGAATGGATGTTGTGGACTGGAGCGATATTCACCGACTGGATTGGTATGCTCTTGTAAGCGATAGTTTGAATGGGTTGATGCACTTGCACCTTCTTCGGTTGTTCGTGCTTAATGACGGTCTTGTACTGAAGCTGTTGGTGGTTCTGGTGGTAATCTTGCTGGTAGTCTTGGCAGTGAGTTGCCGCTACGAGAGCAAGTACACAAATAACCTGGAAATAGTTTAAATTAGTTAGAATCCATGAAGTTATTTTACATGTGATGTTAGACGATGTACCTAGATATATTTTTTTTGTAAGGCATAGTTAAATTTGAAGTTTAATAATATCATTTTGTTCGATTGAATTTGTTGTTTTTTTTATTTCAATAAGAAAGTTTTGAAATATATTTTTTTATGACAATTAATTAATGACAGTTATATTTTTAAATTATTAGACCAACCAAAAGTTAATTAATTTACAATTTAATGAAATTCACCTTTGAGAACATGGTGATGTTTTCTTACAACTTCAGTTGCAAGTATGATGGTGAATGCATCAGGACCCTTTGCATTTATACAACCGAAAATTTGCTCCCAAAACTGGTTTGATATGGGTAGCTGACCTTGAATGAACTTTTTTTCTTTCACTTGCAAAATGGGAAATTTGATCATATGTAACTCGAGCGCTGTACTGGATACCTTGCGTAACCTTTAATTTTTCGATGTCACTCGTGCAGAATAAGGGCTAAATTGTTCAAAACTTCGCATAATCTTGTTGGTTACAAATGTGTTGTTACTATCCGCCTAATTATATTGTGCAATGTTAACAATAAAAAAGTCGTTGGAGGGTCTTTCCAGCAGTTGATTCTTACTTACTAATATAAGTCTAGTAAAGTCATAGCATTGAAATTCAGTGTGTTTTTAGGTTACTCCTATACAAACAATCCTTTGGTACACTATATCCTTAATATTTGACAGATAGATTTTCTATGATCAGCTATTCAGGACCAATGAATCATAATATGCTTATTTCTACCATTGTGACAAAAAAGAACCCATGCGAACTACAGAACGGCTTGAACTTATAATATGTGGAAAAGCAACTGACTGTGTCGCACAGGAGTGATGTATGATACTTACATATACTCATAAATTAGCTAATGCTTTTCCTCGTTTTATGATTGCCAGTGTTTATAGTGTAAGCTGCATATTTACTAACTTATTAAAGCTTAGAGTTGACAATAGTTAAAAATGTAGAGACGCTCTAGATTCCAACGATTTGTTACACTTTACTTTGCCATTATAGCGCCATTGCTGGGTTGATTGACCATGACTTGTTGGTATTTGTCACGCTTTGTCGATTTAGATGAGATAATCTTGACCTAACTTTTCTTTTTTTTTCTTATTGAAGTGCTCGGGATTCACACAAATGATAAACAAGACATTGTTCATGCAACGAAAGGCAATTAAATAACTTGAATACAAAGGCATATATACTCATATTGAGTACTTACATTTACATTATACTTTGTATTTTTTATGTTTATTTCCATATACAAAGAAGCTCGCATGACTAGCAAAATGCAGCTGGTATATGAATTACATTAACATCCGACTGTAATTATTCATTAAATACTTTAAATTGGTTGTTATTAATAATTGGATTGTTTGAAATAGTATAATTCTTTGTAAAGTAAGATTTAACTAGTATGAATACAATTATAGATAAAATTTAGGGACATAATTATAATTTGAAAAAAAACGAAAACAGCATAATTTTTGTATTGATGCCTTTATTACTTGTATACATACATATTTTAAGCCTATGTATATTAGCCTCGTAATATACATTTTGATATATTATATTATGTCATGTTTATATGCTATCCGCTCTTGTGGTATCGCGGAAAAAAACAATAGTATATACTGTCTGTTAGGAATACTACCCGCATATAAATAAAGGGCTGATCTTTATCCTCACAGCAAATTCCTCTAGTTATTTATTAAATGACTTAAAGTAGCAAAAATCAATTAACCTATTGCTATGTCAATATTACTTTACTATTCAAAGTTGGGTACCCTTTTTTTTCGAATGCGTTTTCTCTGTTAGCCTTCGTCGCTACACCAAGGAGCAGGCGTAGACGTGTCTCAGCCTTAAAAATGTATGCAACGAGCCTGAGGGCTTCCCAGCGACTCGAACTTAGCTTGTGTATTGTTGGAAGGGCTATATAACCTAGCATATAATCAACACACAAAGTTGAGAATCAACCAGCTATGTGACGACATCACAAATAGATTACTTCTGGCCGAACCTATTATATATTCGGTTTTGAAGTATTATGAGTGTTTTTTTATGTATTTATTCAGACCACTGAGATGACGTCCATACCAAACAACTTGTGACGTCATACATTTATGTGACAGTGAAATTTCTAAGTCTGTAAGTGAGAATTAGATGATAAGGGAGGTAATTGAGACGAAATATAATATTTGTTAATTCACGTTATCCATTGCTTATACCTACCCATGGCAAAACTTGCTTCATCATCATCATCATCATTACAGCCTAATTATGTCCACTGCTGAACGAAGGCCTCCCCTAATGATTTCCACGCGGACCGATCCTTGCAGTTGACATCCATCTGCCACCCGCACCTTAACCAGATCATCCGTCATCTGGTTAGGGGTCGGCCTACGCTTCGCTTTCCGTTACGTGGACGCCACTCGAGAACCTTTCCGCCCCATCGGCCATCGGTTCTACGCACTATGTGCCCTGCCCACTGCCACTTCAACTTGCTAATCCTCTGGGCTATGTCGGTCACCCTAGTTCTCCTACGGATATCATCGTTTCGGATTTTATCGCGTAGGAGACACCTAACATAGCCCTCTCCATAGCACGCTGAGCAACCTTGAGTCTATTCAAGAGGCCCTTGGTGAGCGACCACGTTTCGCTTCCGTATGTCATAACTGGCAACACACACTGGTCAAAAACCTTCGTCTTGAGACACTGAGGTATTTTGGACGAAAAGATCTGCCTTAACTTCCCAAACGCTGCCCATCCTAATTGAATTCGACGAGAAACCTCCTTCTCGAAGTTGACCTACCCATTTGGACTACCTGTCCCAGGTACACATATTCGTCTACAACTTCGAGACAGAACTTCCAACTAATATCGGTATAGGTACGACATGGGTATTAGACATGACTTTCGTCTTGTCCATGTTCATTTTAAGACCCACCTGTTGAGAAGCTCTGTCTAGGGTTTCGAGCATAGTGCCTAAATCCTCCATGGATTCTGCCATGACTACTATATCATCGGCAAATCGAGATGAGTGATGTACTCGCCATTTACGTTAATGCCGAGTCCTTTCCAATCGAGCAGCTTAACATATCTTCCAACGCAACTGTGAACAGTTTCGGAGATAAACGTCTCCCTGTCTCACTCCTCGGTGCAATTGGATAGGTTGTGTAAGCTCTTCATGTACACGGACTGACATAGTAGCGCTCTCGTACAGACATCTCAATACTTCGACATAGCGAAAGTCAATATGGCACCGTTGGAGGGCCTGAAGCACAGCCCAAGTCTCGATCGAATCAAAGGCTTTCTCATAGTCCACAAACGCCAAGCATAATGGCCGGTTATACTCTCTAGTCTTCTGTATAACCTGCCGCAGCGTATGTATGTGGTCTATGGTGCTGAAGCCTTTGCGGAACCCGGCTTGTTCGGGGGGCTGGAAATCATCAAACCTACACGCGAGACGGTTCGTGATGACTCTGGAGAACAACTTGTAAATGTGGCTCAATAGCGTGATGGGTCTATAATTCTTCAGCAAGGTTTTATCGCCTTTTTTGAAGAAAAGCACCACCACGCATTGCTCCACGCCTCTGGCGTCGCACCCTCACGGATCACGGAATTAAAGAGCTTCTGAAGGGTCTTAAGCACTGGCGTGCCACCTGCTTTCAAAAGTTCTGCGGTTATTCCGTCTTCTCCGGGGCCTTATTCGCTTAAGTTGTTTTAGGGCCATCCTAATCTCGCTCAAGTGACTTCCGGGATATCCTCAGATAAATGTCGGGTTACCTTAGCTCTCGGGTCTTCGGCTAAGCTTGAAGCGGAATCCGTGTAGCGGTATATAATCGCTGTAAAACTTCTCATCTCCCTCAAAATCTCTGGTTTGGATGAGACTACATTTCCACTGTTGGTCTTCAGACTAGTCAGCTGGCTTTGCCAACAGACATGTTCCTCGCAAACACTTTGGAACCTCTGTTCCGTTCGATCGCCTCTTTAATACACTTTGTATT
Source organism: Leucinodes orbonalis (assembly GCA_019425675.1). NCBI lineage: Eukaryota > Metazoa > Arthropoda > Insecta > Lepidoptera > Crambidae > Leucinodes > Leucinodes orbonalis. The sequence goes on along the minus strand of PQWD01007293.1, from coordinate 17,899 downwards.
AAAGTGACGAATATCGCGTCGCAAGGAGCTGGATATACGTCTATTGAGCTGCCGGTATTGTGACGCGTCGTCTGAAGACTGCAGTTTCATCTGTCGTCTTGTCGCCATAAGATCGAGAGTCTGTTGAGATAGTTTATTGGGTCTTAATTTGCGTTGTCCCTTGCAAAACTTAGACCCAACTGTTTGCAGAGTTTCCACTAGCCGCTATTTATATCGTCCACTGTTACGCAGCTCTCTAGGCATTCAAAGCGATTCTGCAGTTCGAGTTGAAAGCTCTCGGGTTATTGATTTGAATCACGTTAGGTCGGAGCGTAGACTTCATCAGGCGAGACCTCTCCAGTTGAACATTAATATTTAACGTGCCTCTTACCATACGGTGATCGCTACCGGTTTTCACTTGCTTGTTTGAATAGAATCACGAGTAAGATGACACGGCGTGAATATCTGTGGATAGTTATATATTAGTAAAAGTAACCCCTAAATTAAAAAAACGCTTATTAGAGGTACCTACCACAATCATTAATGTGTCGCTTATTATCGACAATGGATTTTGCGTAAGTGATTGATAACAAAAGTGAGGCAATGTCACAAAAGCTAGTGTAGGTAACGGCGAGCTAGATATTTTGCGAAACATTGCAACGCTGCATACTTTTATAGTTAATAAATTTTTAACTGCATATAATTTGGTGAAACCAGTGTTGCCTTGTAGCTAATATAAAAGACCAGGGTAACAATTAGTTCGTATCAGTTCACAGTTCGGCTTAGAATATTACAACGTTTTAGTATCAAATAAGCAATATGTTCTCAAAGGTAATTATTTAGCAATATATTATATCAAAATCTATGTTGTAAAATTCTGAAAAGTTTTTTGACATATTTCAGTGACACGGGTTTGATTCTTGGCAAAAAATATTAATAAGTGATGTGGTGTTAATGTAAAATCCTAAAGGCGTAATTTAGGAGTCGCCTATATCGAACCGTGAATTTAACATCAGACTTAGATCTTATAGTGCAATGTTAAGATCGTAAGTGAATTAGGAAAACAGAGATGTCTCATACCCACCTACAACTAAGAGTATTATGTAAATCTGATACCATTCTTCTTATTGCACGATCAAGGAAACATTCATTTTATTATGAAAAAAACATTCTTAGACTTAAAGAGCAAGTTCTTCTGTCTCTAGTTTTTATTTTGGAGAGTAATGGTTATTTTTAAGATGTCAAGATTTTCCAAAATTCAATTGATTTTTTTATCTATTATTAAATAACTAAACTTAAAAAACCTTCCCACACGATCACAGAAGTTATACTATCAACATACTGAACTGTTTGTAATCACTGTATTATTTGCGACACCGTACCATAGTTATGTATCACACCTATATAAAACACCTTAAGACCATGTCAAAATGTAACATACTAATACATGAGTGCAATAAATAACCGCTCGATCGATAACCGCGCGTAAACAATAAATTATTTTATTGTGTCTTGTGAGTTAACACTCGTGCTAAGTTCGAGCGGTTATATAATAAGATGAAAAGATAAGTAATGTAAATATAATTTTACTAATTAAAACTGTGCCAATATTTCCAGGTGATCTGCATCGTTGCTTTGCTGTCAATGGCGGCCGCTCAGCACGGTCACGGCCACGCGTTCTCGTCACAGCACATCTCGCGGCACGATGGGCCGCCGCAAGTTGTGGCTGTCCACGGACATGGACATGGTCATGAAGGTCACCATGATTACTATGTAAGTTTACTTTTGTATTTTAGTCAAAAGCGCCTACGAGTTTTGTCACAACTCGACGGTTTAGAAATTTTTGTATCGTGGAATCGTCGATCGTTTTGTCATTGTTTACGTGGAAAAAAGCAAAGAAAAAGTATCGACGCCTTATGGTCAACTTCTATTTTACGTTATTCTCCGTCTTAACCAATAACAATCGATATTCCAATTATTTTATCAAGCATATCTTCGTACTCCTTAAGCGTTGGTAGTATTGATGTATGAAAAAGATTCTGATTTTTTTAAGTGATGTCTTAGTATGTAGTGGTTATGTTTAAATAATAATAATAACATTTAATTGTAAGACACAGGTGGTAAAAATTTTTACAGTTGGTAAGCGTCATGTGAAATAATGTTACACTATGTCTTGCCAATATGAGGCGTACAAATTTTAAATTCAATTGAAATTATATGATGTGCCCGATACAACATTACATTTTACATTTCCAATAATATTAATCACATATCAAAAATTATTTATGTTAGCACTTTATTGTATCACAAGTATAATCAACTAATATGTCAAAAGAGTTTATAAAATTAATGTCTAATTACAAGTGTTATGTCATTATGTCAAATAGTTAATAAAATAATACCAAATCTTAATATAAAATGTCAAATTAATTGTGTTATAATATTTCAAAAATTATCCAGAATACATTTTACAGCATAACAACACTCATACACACATTATAATTGGTCTGTTAAAAACTCCGTTACAGTGTAGTATGCTTTCCTTGTTAGCAAGGCTAGGAGTTCCTTACGAAACAAGTTGCCATTCTTGTTCTTTAAATCTGTGGGCAATTTATTATAAATTTTGGGGGCCATGCAGAAAATTCCATTGGATTTAAGGGCAGTGCTTGTAACGGGTGCTTTTACTTGTTCCCATGACGTTTGCTTTTCTTCAGCTGGCCATCAGATATTATAGGAAACAGATGTCGATTTCTCCTAACAAACATTGCAGTTTCATAGATGTAGAGACATGGCACAGTGAGTATCCTGAGCTCTATGAAGTAAGGACGGCAACTGTCTGTTCTCTTTAAAGACATAATCGCCCTGATACACTTTTTTTGGGCTCTGAAGATATCTAATTTACTAATGCAGTTACCCCAAAATATTATACCATACCTTAATATAGATGCCACATAACCGTTATAGGCAGTTAGCACGGTTTCAATATTTGCGACTCTAGCTAAAGCTTATAAAAGCTAAAGCTAAAGCTAGCTAAAGCTTAAAAAACATAATATAATACAACTTCAATATGCTTTCACAATATTAACATCCAGGCGTACCCGAAATACGAGTTCGAGTACAAAGTAGAAGATCCTCACACCGGAGACCGCAAGACGCAGCACGAGCACCGCGATGGAGACGTCGTCAAGGGATTCTACTCCCTGCACGAGCCTGATGGTTCCATCAGACATGTCGAATACCATGGCGACAAGCATACTGGGTAAGATTTAAATTATAAATACACTATTGTGGATTGTAACATAAAATGCATAAATATAGATAGCTTAGGTATCATAAAAGCTTAAACAATTACATTTTTATTTGAACAAATACAATACAAATATTATATTGTTTATTCAATATAATTTTAAGCAGCCCGTACACAAAGGTTTCTCTTTGTGTAAATACTAAATAAAAGAGCCTCGATCTCTTACTAAGAAATCCTAGAAATTTCTGAGTACTTTAACAAACTAAACATCTAATAAATTAAAACAAAAATTTACGAAATTAATAAAGAATATGAAAAGATGAGCATAAGCTCAGACTTATTCAGAAAAAAAGTTGTAAGTATATATTGTATTTTTTAACTAATTAATAATATATTTCTTTTACAGTTTTCATGCTGACGTGAAACACAGCACTCACCACATCGTGCCTCATCATCACTAATATATATATCTCATTACATTTGTGACTTTATGTAAGAATCTGTGGATTGATTGTGGACATGATGAATGATTTGTATATTTTTGTACCAAATATTTTTTATAAATATAAGGCTTTACTTTGAAATGTATTAGATTTGTGTGTTTTCTACCCTGGAAATATATTTTCCTTAGTTACTTTTACATTTAATAAACATGCTTGTATATCATGAAATAAAAGGTACAAAAACTACATCAAAAGGTACATCGTTAACTGAAGCAGTTCCTAATTGATTTTATGAATCACACGCCTTCCAAAGTACTGAAAAGTTTGAAATAGTACCCCGAGGTATACTTGCCTCAATTGTACTCGTAGTTGTGCCAGTTTTGAAATTTTTAAATTACATACATATTTTGTATGAAAAATACTTTTAACTGTAACTGTGTCCGTGTTACATGTCTCTGTGCATTTGCATGGAGAGGTCAGCTACATTAAATCTTTTACGGGATAAATAATTTCTTTTACGATGAGGCATCGATCCTGAAAAAATATCAAATTATCTCAAAATATAGTGAATTTTGAGAAAACACTCCATTTGTCTTGAAATATTTAAGGAAGTGATTATATCTTTTATAACTATAATTATGGATGAAAAGCCTAATAGTTCAAAGAAGAAATCTTAATTTTATTCCTAGAAGTTAGTGGCACACAAAACATTGAAACAACTTTACCTTATCATCATTCCCATTTAACATAAACACTAAAAAATTAAACCTACCAGTTTCCAATTCTGGCCAGCCGTTCATATTATCTGTAACACCTTTCACTTAAATACTTTCGATGTAAGTATGACCTAAGTTATTAACATAACTTGAAGAACCTGTAGGGTGTGTTAGTAATTGGCATTAATAATATTTAGCACACTGACTAGGCTCTCTATAGCGTATATGACAAGAAAGTGGATCAAATAACAAATCTAGTAAGTCTTAGATAAAAAAAATATGAGATCATTTAAATCTGAAAACCCGAAAATATTTTTTGATTCAATTACTGAACTTGAATAACCCTTGTTGAGAAGAACATATTGATACACTGAGGATCTTCGCAATGCTAGTAAATTTAGATTTTATTGATACCTACCTAAAATACGCCGATTTTGTCACTGACACAGCGATGATCATCAATGGGCTTGAAAGCTAAAATTTCATATGTAATCTAAGTTTACACTGAGCACTACACGACCTACCTCTACCAACACTTACTTCAACAATACTACATATCAGTAACATGGTTGGCTGTTTCGTTACTTACTCGATCAGATACTAAATATTCGCAATACACCCAAGATGGAAGCCGTACATATTAATTCTTAGAATTTATTGAATTAAGGGTCTGCAGATTTAAAAGCTTGGGTCTACATGAGATCTGAACTTTTTACAGCGCTAACCTTGTGTAGTCATCTTGGCAACATTTTACATGGAATGTTTTGGTGGGATCCCTTTTTACCAAGTCATTATTATAAAAAAAAATTAAAATTGAAATACATTTCAACGATTTGAGAGAATACTTAATAAAGATCAGACTAAATATAAATTCAAACATACAACACGTCACTTGATGTGAGGTTGTAGAATTTATTTCCTAAAAATAAATTCAACCATACAAAGAGCGTCAGTCGCTCATTGTTGTGGACTGTTATTTTCCGATCTAGAGGGTGTAGGTTTGAATCCCATCAAAACCAATCCTTTTAACAATTTCTGAAATATATGTGCGTTTATCTAACGCTCTCACGCTGAAGAAAAATATCGTGGTGAAACCTACTGCATCTACGAAATATTCAAGGTTGTGCGGGAAGTCGACCATCCGCGCCCGCGTGGACGACTAAGGCCTACATCTTTACGTGTAGGCTTGAGCTCTCAGTCAGGTCATTAAGTAAGCTATTGATAATAATGAATACACGTTGTTAATTGAATTTCAGAATTATCATCACCGTTGTATAATTGTATACACTTTCCCCTACGAGGGAAATCAATATTTCCACAACGCTGTCTTGCCTTTTCAGCCATAGTTTATAAAGATCGCCTTAATCTCGATCAGTTATTTAATTTTGAGAGTTTTGTAGACCTTGTCCTTGCCGGGTCTTCTTCGATGAGTGAGTGGTATCCAATCCTAAGGCCCATCATCGAACTACTTGAATTCGAAACTGTAGCAAACACATTAGCTTAATCACTCGTACCTTTTAGAACTAAAAAAACTGACGTTTTTGTGATCTTAAAATGTGGAGTCAACTGATTCAAATTAATTTTAGCCAAATATGACGAACATGAAATTATTTTCTTATGCATAAGCAATGAATCATAAAAAAATGCATTGTTGCTACCAATCATATCTGTGCAAGTGTACATATCAAATATAAATAAGCATTCTGCAAAGCTCGGAGTTACGTCAACAAATCATATTCTAATTATTATTATTGATTCCCATCAGTTAAACAAGGTAAACTTACTCCATCAACACGTCTGAAAACAAGGTCAACTACTCTCCAACACGTCATCTAAAAAAATAGTTCATTGAAATAAAAAAAAATACGACAACTTTATATTTTTATAACTCCACATTACACCTACGCCTGACGCATGCATAATAACATATCTGCGACATTCATTCAATAATTAATAACTGTAATTTAGTATTATTCTTATCTACACAAAACTTATTTAAAAATGCAAAACATAATGGTTTTTTTCCTTACCAGCTTTATTACTTTGTTTAAATTTATCAGTGAAATATTGCTAAACATACTGGGTAAATGAAATTTGTTATTAACAGTTAATAAGATAATATTGCGATAATTACCTTTGTCATCATCATCATCATCATTACAGCCTAATTATGTCCACTGCTGAACGAAGGCTCCCCTAATGATTTCCACGCGACCGATCCCCTTGCAGTTGACATCCATCTGCCACCCGCCACCTTAACAGATCATCCGTCCATCTGGTTAGGGGTCGGCCTACGCTTCGCTTTCCTTTGTATTAGAGTAAAAGCACGGGGTCCCATCGCCTAATATTGTCCGTGAGCTTCCTACGAAGTTTCGATAGATGGCGTTACTTGTATCAGTTTATCTTGCTTACACTTTAAAATGCAGTATTATCAAATATTATTATTCCTAAAATCAATATTTTCCTTAATTCAATCAACAATCATATAAAAACATTTTTACTAATAAATAAAAGTTTTTTAAAGATTTGCGACAGTACCGGTAACGGCAGTAAAAGGAACCACCACAATTATCGAAAGCACGGTTGCAGCAACAAAAAAAAAGAGTTAATAGATGGCGCTTGCACGTGTACACTTTGAGCGAGCAAACTGCGTTTAATTTTATCACAGTTAATGTGTTATTAGATGTGTTGAATCAGCTTTTCTATTATAATGTTTTTATAACAAATTGCTTTTTTAATGAACACTGATAAAAAGACTACTTATGAATTGTAAATGGGAATAATAAAAACATGAAATATGCAGTGCAATCAAAATAAAATTGCATGTTAGATGGGTCGAACTAAACGCAACTCAACTAAAAGTTTTAAATTTTATTCTTACTTTGTTTGTACTTCTTAAAACTTGCTTCTGCTTAAATTTATCGTTAAAACTACAAATACGACTTGGCTACGTTTTTTGAACTTTGAGGAAAAAAAATACCGATTTAAAACTAAAAATAAATTTTAGCCAGATAGAAATGGTTAAATAATTCTTTCATAATTTTGATGTCGGAGCCAAACGCACTCTTTAGCTTTATAATTTAATATAGGTAGGTAGTTTGTTTGGCACCGACATAAAAATTATGAAGAATTATTTAAGCATTTCTATTTGGCTAAACATATCTCTGTAGATTTTCAGTTTGAAGTCTGTATGTTTTGTCTGAAAATTTTTGAGAATAAGTGATCATGTCATGATTACATGAAGTAATAGTTGATATGAGTCATGATTTTTAAATGTTCAATTTCTCTGGTCACCACTCATCAAACCCTTATTTCCTTATCTTGGAACCACCTCTGGACTATCCTCTTTCCAACAAAAAAATAATCATAAAATCAGTTCATAAACGACGAAGATATATGCGAACAAACGTAAAAAAATTGGGCAAGCGCGAGTCGGATAGTGGTGGGTTCCGCAGCAGTAAGTTACATAGAAAAAAATATTATTTATTTACTTAGGCATCTACTACAGCTTTATTATGAGAAAATAGTGGTTCACCATTTATGACGTATAAAAAAACTTCACATCAGAAATCGCTTAAACTAAATTTCATTGTCAGATTTTATGGTTATGTACATCATTTTTTATTTTATCAAGCCCATAGTTTAGAAATTAGAGCCCTCCTCTAATTTCTAACACACTTTTTTCAACTTTGAAAATGTCTCTCGCGCAAAATATTCAAGTTATAAAAATGATATTATAAACCTCGATACCATTTTTCAAGATCTATACACATTGATACACCAAACGGGGGGGTCGATGAAAAAAATATTTTTTTTCAGTTCACTGTATGGAAACCCCAAAATATATTAATATTTTTTCAAGTTTCTTGTAAAAACCTTATAGCGGTTCACAGAATACATATATCTACAAAGTTTGAATAGTGTAGTTCTTATAGTTTCGGAGAAAAAAGGATATGACATACGGACGGACAGACAGACAGACTTGACGAATTTATAAGGGTACCGTTTTTTTGCCAAGGTCGAATCGAGTAACCTCCTTTTTTTAAGTCGGTTCAAAAGCAGCCCCTGTTTTTCCTTATTACATCAGCTACCTGCCAAAAAAGTCTCGTCCAAATACGTCAAGCCGTTTCACAGATTACCCGGAACAAACTGACAGTCTGACAAAAATTTTAAACATTGTTATTTTGGCATAATATGTAGTACCGCATATATATTGATATGCATATATAAGTTACCGTCCTAACGCTGGAACGAAGAGCCTTCCTTTACTTTCCGTCTTCAAAAATAAATTCAGTTCACCGGTATTGATATTGAAAAAATAAATTATATCAGTTCCTTAGCAAATTAAAAACGCAATTTAATATAGTGTCGAAAACTAAATATAACAAAACATAAAAAACATTACAAGTGTGGAATAAGTGACCATTGATTCAAAACACTAATAAGTATTTTGAAGAAAACGCGTAAGTGACGCGTCTTGCACGGCGCTTAAGTCCTTATGTTTGTATCCTTTGTCCTTTGATAAATATATCGTCGCCGTTGATGGCTTCCATTCAAGACCGCTCTTGCGGCTATATACCTACATAAGATGCTTTTCGTTCACAAAATATCTGGCTTTTATATTATTTACAAAAAAGTGTATAAGTATGTTTAGAACTCATACATAATACAGGCTTCACGCTTAACTTGCGGCAAGATGGCGCTGTGTGTATATCAGTGGATATTTATTAATATATAATAAGAGCCTCCTCTAATAACCCCCACCGCACGAATAAAGGTTTGCACGGCCTGGAACCAACGGCTTACTGCTCAATTCTATATAATATTCTATATTTTTGAAATAATAATGAGTAATAGTTTTATTTAATAAAAGTTTAATTAAAAAACCTGGAAATTCATTTGTTATTGGTTCACAATCAACAATAAATTCATTGTTTAATTGCAACGTCACAATTAATCAATTCTTAATTGCAATTAAATTTGCACAATACTACACACGCCACGCACGACGCGCGCGTCAAATATACATAGATACCTATCTACCTATGCCTATCAAAATGTTTGGTTTGAGAAATTACATTTTAGTCGGATCGGATTCGGAAGAGCGCACTAACGCGCGACGTTGCCGCTCTGTCAAAGCGCACGCGCCGTAAGAATAAACAATAAATGCGCTGTTGCCGTCCTTATTTAGAACTGTGATTAATTAATAACTGTGTTTTTACGCCACCTACCGGATTTTCAAATATCAGTTTAATCTGTCTACGCGAATCTTGCTATAAGCACCTAGTCACGGACCTTGTGGCATCTAGTGAGAATAAAGTGAGTTAAAAATAGCTTCCTCAAATAGCTTCCGTAGTGGTCACGTTTTTGTAGTATGGGATGCATCATCTGTATAGTATATATTATTAAATCTGTGGGTAAAAGTAAGCACCCGAACCATATCAGATTTTTGTCACACTGAGTTGCAGTCCATGGTCATATAGAACAAAACGGTTTTGCGAAATTTATTGCAGCTACTGCATTTTTATTTTAATGTATAATTAACTACTAATACACGAAGAGAAATCAATTTTTACCTTGGCTGCCCTTGCTCGCAATAAAAGACGTAGTGTTTAGACAATATGTATCAGTTTACTGGTGTTCTTAGAAACATTAGCATATCAAACACAATGTTCTCTAAGGTAAAATAACAAATATTATTTTGTTTAGTTAGCTTTTATTTGAGGTATTACCTCTAACGAAACTTATAATATAAAAATTTAACTATTTGTAGTTTTGTAAACTTATCATGAACTCTTTATTTACATTTTTCGTATTCATTCGAGGATTACAATCACTATCATCATACCATATTGCTGTGCGGGAAAGTTTGTGTCCTTTAGATATACGTTATAAACTCATGTGATGATACTCATATATAATTTGATAAAATAGGAATAAAATTTTAAAATTCCCAAAATTTACAATATTTTTTTAACATTGTTACTTTTTAAAGGTTGTGTGCTTCGTCGCCTTGGCTACCGTGGTTGCTGCCCATGGTCATGGGTTCTCGTCCCAGTTTATCCACAGACACGACGGCCCCGCACACATTGTGCCCGTCCATGGACATGACCACGGACACGGACATGGACATGGTCATGGTGACCACCATGACTACTACGTAAGTAACTTGCCTCTTAAGATATTACAATTTACGTTTTCTAATATAAAATGTTGCTCTAAATTGTTTTTAATAATTTCAATTGATCAATTGTTAAAGATAAAGATTAAAATATGAACTAGACTTGTTATGTATAATAATTAATATGTGTTAAGAACAATTCTAATGTCATCAAAGCAAAGTTTGAAACAATGCAAATATATAGATGCAATAGAAAATATGCAATACAATAGAAAATATGTAAAATGTGGTGGCCTCATGTTTGTTGGCTGGATACACATTATTTTAAAAGTCCTTATAACCTCTTTCTATTTCTAAAACTACAGGCGTACCCGAAATACGACTTCGGATACAAAGTAGATGACCCTCATACCGGAGACCACAAGAGCCAACACGAGCACCGCGACGGAGACGTCGTCAAGGGCTACTACTCCCTGCACCAGCCTGATGGTTCCATCAGACACGTCCACTACCACGGCGACAAACACACTGGGTTGGTAACTTTAAAACTCTGTTTGACTTCGTTAAACCAATCTAATATTTCTAGCAAACATACTCCAAACAATATGCCAGATTTGTTATCAAATCCCCTTCACCAATCAGCGGTAAGCCGATATGAAAGAATGTAAATATTGTTTTAATTACAACAATAATGATGGTGAATTTAAATTCATAAAGCTCTTATACTGAATAAATTTATATATAGTTCATAAATAGTAATACATGTGAGGACATACATGTAACGTTTATAACACTTCAAGTTCAGCATGTTTTCATATATTGAAAACATGCTGAACTTGAAGTGTTATAAACAAAACATATAATACATTTCTCATGATTTTTTCATCAAAATACTAACATTTGCTAAGCGTTCCTATGCCTATAGATGGCATAGAGCAGCAGTACAAAAAGCAGCTTATTAAAATTATGTTTTTTACTTTTTGCAGGTTCCATGCTGATGTGAAGCACAGCACCCACCACATCGTTCCCCATCATAATCACCACAACCACTACTAAATATAAACTTGTGAAAGTGCCAAACTGTGATAATACTTTAAAAATTGTTACCTTACTTTATATGCTCAGTTACCTGTTACCTATTTTAATATGTTTTCTACGAATTAAATAATTTTTTCCTTAATAAATATTTTATTTCACTTCAGCTATATTGAACCTATATAGGTCTTTCAATAAGGAATTTAAATGCCTCGTTGGGTCTCTTTATTTTAATCAAAAAAAATAAACTAAATGGCGCTAGTTCTGCTGTTTCAACTGCATTTCTACTTTATCATTTAATTATTATTCACCGAAAATAAGTTGAAGTGTAGGAAAAAGATAAAAACAAATCCTTGCCTTATACTTAATAAAACAAATTATTTTGCTTCTATCTGCGCCTTTTATCACCTAAGAAATAAAATATGACATTTGTACCTTCTTCATGATTTGAATTTTAATGTTTATTCTTAAAATTTTAAACTTAACCTAAAACTTACACAATTTCAAATTGTATGAAATCAATAATCCGACTAGTTTTGCGGTTAAATGTAAATTCAGCAATTTAAGATCCTCCACGAAAATATTAGGTACAAACAATTAAAACTTGCAGTTTAAGTACGATAGAGTATGCTACACTTCTGCTTTGATTTTTTTACTTCGCTTATGTTAAAATCAAGTATCAGTGTGTCAGCATATCCACGGTGATTGTAATGTTGTTTTTCTTATTTTCTTAACATTAATGTTAGCTTATGAAAATAAAAATAAAAATGTGTTAAACGTTAAATGTTAACCAAAACAAGTAGCAGGTAGTTGTCAAATATAAAAATGGAGTCACAATAATGAGAAAAAATTTTTTTTTTCTAAATTAGGAAAACCTATGTCCTGACTGAGCTACAGGTTTTAAAAAGCTTAAATTACTTAAAGCTAACTTAAACCAAACTGTAATAATTGAAAAATATTTCGCAGAAAGAAAATGATTATAATTTTATTTTACGTCGGTGGCTCGTTGGTCTGGACCTTTTTTTTGTAGCCTTTCAATCTGGAGTATGCAGGCTGAAATCGACGTACCGTCTTTTCAAATTTACGCAATTAAAGGTACGTATATCCGACGCTCTCATGGTGAAGGAACACATCGTGAGGGAGCCTGCGCACGCCATAATATGAACCTGTTTTTAAATTATGAAGTTTAAGTATTCAAACGTTATTGTTTATATAACCTAATCCTAACCTAATCCATACCTCAATCTCGTTGTACGAACAGCTATGCTAAGTAGCTAAGGCTACAGTGGAACATTTTATTATCTTTCTCAAGAATTAACTCACAACGAGCTACCTACATGTCATAAAGCACTTTACGAATTGGTTAGCCATATAGCAATGTACCTAGAAAAAATGCTTTGACAATACACTAAATATGAAGCTTATTATAAAATAAGTTATGTAAAATTTCTTGAAATATTAGAGCTATGTTTTCTTAATTTTCAGTCCTCGCTGGTATTTTACATTCTTGTTAAGGCTTAACTGGTGCCCGTGACTTTATCTGTTCTGTGTATTCGTAAATAAGTTCTCCGAGTGACTTTCATTAGTGTAGAGTGACATTTTATTTACATAAAAAATGATTAGGGTCCCATTAAAAAAAACATAAAAGCCGGATATTATACACACTCAGCGATAAGCAACTTCTTTGCTCAATTCATTTCATCGGCCGTCCCTCAGACCGCCCCGACCGCATACATAATATCAAATATGAATATACACTGCTCCAAGCTTCTTAATGGACTATTTAAGATACTAATACTGATGACCTTGTTAAGGTGGTGGGTCGCAGGTAGCTGTGAACTGACAGGGTACGGTTGGCATGGAAACCATCAGGTAAACGTGCAGCCGATGAACTTTTATACTTTAATGAGAATGATAATTATTAAGACAAATATTTCCACCATACATTACATACGTATTTACTCCGTAGATAAACAATAAACTAACTAGATGCACAATCAATTTTTTATATGTTATAAGTGTACTAGACGATCTGGACCACAGATTTCGCAATACAGGAGAGATGGGATGGAGAAGCCGCGTTTTTAAGTGCGACAAATGTAAGCTCAACGAGCATACACTGGCTGCCAGTTTACGCTCTGTGAGACGAGTCAAGACGCACGAATATTAGAAGAAATTACCGTTTTTCCCAAAATCATCCTGTGCAATTGTAACATGCCATCATCGCAATGAATCAGTAAATTTACCAAGAAATATAATAACTTTTCACAGGTAAAATCCGAAAAGAAATTGCGACACTGGAACTGCCTAAACTTGGCGGCTTGTCCAGTCTGATTGTATATTCGGATGTCTGTGATTTGGACGCTCACCTGATGGTAAGTGATACGCCAGACCATGACAGAGCGGCATTAAAGGAGACCAACAACTGATAGACAGTTATTATCCTCCATCAATGCCTCACCGCGCCCTACACCCGAGACAACAGATGTTTGGTCTCTTATACCCGGTAATTTCACTAGCTACAGTGCCCTCATCCCGAAACACAAAAGTGCATAACACTTCTGTTTCACGGGACGATATCTGGCACTGCGGTGGTACCTACCTAGACCACTCAGTATCGAGTCTACCACCTAGTAAAAAATCACGTAAAAATATCAACCAAAAAATCGCCGAACCGCTTGACACATAAAAATTTTGACCTTTACGCGTCATTAAAAGGGTACAAAATCAAAAGCACGAGCACATTACTATGTCACTATGACAGGTGGCAAGCGACGTGATTATGAATGAAAATTCAGTCCAACTGACGTGGTGGGCAGACTTCTACCACGGACACTATTGAAATGGTTTATCTTAGATTTACTCCAATGTTTCAGACAGCGCATACCAGAATAGCTTGCGTGTGGTACATTTTTTCCGTCTTATCACTTATCGTCATATTATTTAAAATTGGAATCCCTTTCAATATCTTTATATTATGTGTTTTTCTGATGTAAAGCTATCCATTCATGATGTGATTCAGTGGTTTTTGCGAGAAAGAATAACAAAATTCTATCCATCCTTACAAACTATACATATAACATACTTACAAACCTTCGCGTTTACAATAATATTAATAGGATGTGTTGTTGTTACCAAACATTTAAAAGATTGTGAATTTGATCAACAAAAGCTGTAATTAAGACTTATTTTTTACTGATTAACAAGATACTTACTATGCCAATAATAACATTTTCTTTTAAGTAACAATAACACGCGATTCTTATCAGTTTATTGTCACACCACGGTGCAAGCCATGGTCATGTAAAACGGAATGGTGTTACGACATTATTGCAACCACTGCACTCTAAGTTCAATGTATAATTTAACTGCCTATACCCGAAGAGAAATCAATTTTTACCTTGGATGCCCTTGTTTTCTATATAAAAGACTTGTCGTTTGGACAATATGTATCAGTTAACTACTGTTCTTAGAAACATTAGCATAACAAACAAAATGTTCTCAAAGGTAAAATTATAATATTATTTTTTCTTCAACACTTTAGTAAAAGTAAAATATTTATAAATTTTCAAAACAAATTTTTTAAAGCTTTATATTGATCTTTTTTGTGTTTTAAAAATCATTTTAATAAGAAATAGACTTATGAATTACACAAGTCTTCAGTCCGTGTTTTTAATTTTTAAATTCACATTCAACTATAAGATAATATGCTGTAACATGAAACTTCCCAAACCAAAACTTATTTTGTTTAATATAATGAAACTTTTTATGGCTGTAGACTCATAATGACTCGTAGCTATGATTAACACAATCAATTTATATATATATTATATGTTTTAGGTTCTTTACTTCGTCGCCTTGGCTACCGTGGTGGCTGCCCATGGCCACGGGTTCTCTTCCCAGTTTATCCACAGACATGACGGCCCCGCTCACGTCGTGTCCGTCCACGGACATGACCACGGACATGGACATGGGCATGGGGACCATCATGATTACTACGTAAGTGTAATAGAATAATGCAATCATAAATGAAGCGTGTTTATAATTAATTACTTTTTTCTAATCATTAAAACTATGTGTTTGATAAAGTTATTTTTAAAGTATCTTTACTTTTATAAATAGCTTTCTGTATTTATTCTTTGCGTTTGTTTTTTTGTAATTTCGTTTAAACTCATGAATGCGCTTAATGTACTTTAAACATATTATGTACTGCCAAATTGTATTGAAAAATATTTTTCGTACGAATATTAAAATTTGGTAGTTAATATTTTTGTTCTTTGCTACTTTTTGACTGGTATAAAGGTAGGTTTATTAGATGTATAAATTAATCAAATATCTGAAAACTAACTCCCATCACATCACATATCACAGGCGTACCCGAAATACGAGTTCGGGTACAAAGTAGATGACCCTCATACCGGAGACCACAAAAGCCAACACGAGCACCGCGACGGAGACGTCGTCAAGGGCTACTACTCCCTGCACCAGCCTGACGGTTCCATCAGACACGTCCACTACCACGGCGACAAACACACAGGGTAATTTGATACAAAGTTTGATAACATCATCCTAGTCTAGCTATCTTGGGATAGCGCTATGTTAAAAAAAAACTGTGTAGATTTATAAATGATTAGAGTTATTTGTGACCATTGTTTAATCTCTCTTGGTGGCTTGTTATTAAGTAAATCAAAATAAAATGTAGCAAATTTAAAGCCATTTCCTATTTCTCTTTTGAATATTATATTAACTTGAAGATAACATGAAGGTCTGCATTTTAGAACGAGATTTAACGTTGATCTTTACTTAAATTGTAGTTTAGGGTAAGATAGCGCTGTATGTGTATCGTTATTTTATTTTATTATTGACCATTGTCATGTAATGCAGGGTAACACTAATATCACGTATATATCTAATAAAATATCAAATTACAGGTTCCACGCTGATGTCAAGCACAGCACCCACCACATCGTCCCTCATCACCACCACCACAACCACTATTGAACATAAGCTGAAAGGAAGCACTCAACTGTGATAATAATTTAACATGTAAACATTTTCTGCCTTATCTCTTATCTTATGTTATCTGTTAATATATTTTTGTATGTTTTTTTTTCTACCAAATACAAGAATGATTACCTGAAATATTTGTATACTTTTTGTTACACCTTTGTAAAAACTTATTAAATACGATAGTTTGCAACATATTTGGTACACTAAATAACCCATTATAGTACATCACAGGACTTTATAGCTACTTGAAGATAACGAAGCGTATAGCCATAATCTTTAATCCTGAAGAAAGCGGCATCCTTTAAAAGGTTAGGTTTGTTGAGAAAACGCTGCTACCCCTTCTGATATATATTTTTTTCCCTAAACCGCGCCTATTTTAGAAGTTTGTAGGAAGCATTCCGTTTTTATTCAAGGCAGAAAGCTAAAAATTGGCAAAGGGTCTAAGCCTATGGTAAAAAAAATAACGTACAGCATTATTTTCTTTAAAATCTGCCCTTTAAAAGAGGGGTATGAAATTTTCTTGAGATTTTCCCATTTAAAAATAAGATGCCAACAATCAATGGAAAGATATATGTAATATCGTCTACAGTAGCGTATTCAAACCAAAATGTTTTTTGTTTTTGTTTCGATGTCTTTTTTGTGTTCCATGCTAGGGCAGGAGAATCGTGTTATCCCGAATAAAACGCGAGCGAAACCGCGGACAAAATTAAGTTTCATAATATATCTTTACCACAAAAAATAAAATTTATACTCATTATGTAAAAATAGTGACCTTTAAGAAAAAAGTATTCCCATAAAAAAGTCTTCAACTCATTTCTATGCCCTCAGGTATTACAATTTTATTATCGTTTGGTGACCATATAATTTACGATGAGCCTAGTTTACCGCTATCAGGTTACCCAAAAAAGTGTTCATGCCATGTTATTTACCTGGTATTCTAACTGGAATAAAAGATCTAAGGTGGATATATCAATAATAAGATTAATCGATGTACTTATAGGCTAACCCCACCCGAATAACATCAATATTATCATAAGAAAAATGTGAACTTTAATTTCTGTGTTTTTATGCTGCTAAGTACAGGACAAAATTACCGCCTAGTGTTTACTGATGATTAAATATTTAAAAATCAAGTATCAAGTCAAGTATGTTGTAGTTGTCAACTAAATTCAATATTGGGAATTTATAGTTGTATTTTATCATGAGGTACGAGTATACCGTGCGTTTTAGATTCTATTCAAATGTGATATAAAGAAGTTTCTTTAAAAATATATTTAATTATGATAAACTATAAAAATAATTAAACAAAAACCAGAACAATATTGTGTTTTTTTACTTGCCAATCTGT